>PNEQ01014895.1:0-83819 GCA_003012365.1 Medauroidea extradentata
AAAAAAGGGCAAGTGCAAAAATTCTGAAAATTTGGCAAAACATTGCCATAATAACCCTTACCACACCACTAAAATCTCTGTGTGTTTTTTTTATTGCTTTAATATCTGTAGAAGACTAAAAATTCAAAAAAATTGTGATTGTATCCAAGTATAATTAACTGTTATTATTACTATTAGTATTATTATTATAGTACAACTAATCATTTATTTCTCATATATCAGGCGTAAATGTGCCTCTAATAGTCAAAACATATATTGCTATACAATTTAAAGATGTTCCTAGACAGCTTCATTTACTCACATTATGAGCATGTCTGTACGCTGGTCTGAGCAGGTTACAACAGGAACTGCTGATAGCAAGCTATAGTCTGTCTCACATAAGAATTCCTTTTTTTGACAGTTCTGAAGACAATAACATGCACAAATTTCTACAGAAAAATACTTTCTATTTTGATGTAATGCAGTCTGAAAACTAGTTGAGTGTGTTAGCGCAAAAATCACTTGTGGCAGAGGAAAACACTGCTTATTCCATGGCAACAGCAGTAAAAATGAATGTGAGCATAACTGTCAAAAAACGGAATTCTTATGTGAGATGGACTATAGTGTCTGTGTCAGTCTGGAAGTAGACCAGTGCCTGTGCAGATGTAGCTTAGGCACTTTGTTTTCAGTGTTTTTCTCCAATGGCATACATATACGTGTTAAGTAAATTCAGTGAAAGCAGTTTTGATACCTCTTTCCTTTCAAAAACCATGCTGAAAATTTCTCTAAATAATTCACAATTCTAAATTTCATCAGACATTAAAAAACTTTTAATATTAATTTTCAAATTCAAATTTGTATGTAATTATTAATATTATTCTTTTCCCCTTTCTCGTAGGCCTACATTGGCACTACTTCAGCCACTTCAAGATCATATGGAAAAACTCCAATATCAAAGGACTTACTATAAAACTTTAAACTTCTCACTATCTCTATATTCCCCTTTAGTTAATAGGCTCCTTAACTTCACTCAACTTGCCGTTCCGTTCAACAACTTTTAAGCTACCGGTACATCCTGACAAGTTTTTCTAATCTTCTCCTGTCCTTTAATGAGTTCCTCTCTAAATACTTTGACATCATTGATGGCTAAAAGTTCACTTCGTTCTCAGCATCTTGCTCCTGCCTTGAGGCCATGGTTGCCGCAGTGGCTTAAACACTTGCCTCCTACCCCGACAATCAGGTTTTGAGCCCCAGATATTTGCAAGTGGAAATTGTGCCAGGCGATGCTGTTGGTCGGATGGTTTTCTTGATGATCTCCCAATTCCCCTGCCCCTGAAGACCTAGATGTTAAGTGTTGACCAAAAGCTCTTCACATCCATTTAATATGCACCCACTTCGCTGCACATCTCTACACCTTCTCCAGCTCTCACACTTCCCATTCTATGTATCAGTCCCATTGCACCACTGTATACCAATGGCCGTAAATTTGTAATATAGGCTAGCTTTTTACATCGCCCCACTACTAACTCCTTTCAATACCCTACCTTGCATTCAGTTTCCTACTCCAATTACAAATAATTTTCTCGCTAACTGCTTTCTCCACCCTCAATCACCCAGCAGTAATATCCCTAGGCACTTGTATTCTGATGCCTACTATATCCAGGATGTTCTGGGAGTAAACGTCAATAAAGTGGCGGATGATAGAGCGGCCCCAAGACCTACCAAACAAACCAAACTTGCATGATATAATTTGCAACCGTCTAAAAGTTATGAATTTTTAAAGAAAATTTGGCTGTATATTGCCTTGAACTAAACATTTACTGATGGTGGAAAAAGTAATGGTCTATGTGGAATAAAATTTTTGTACATGAAAGGTGATTAGTGTCGTCACATTTTAAAACACATTTCACGTCACTGAGAGTACAGCTTCATGGTGAAAAATATCACTTTCACAAAAGTTGTGTTTGGTTCGAAAAAAATGCCTCCAATTTCCACGAGGTAAAAAAATATAAATGATCAACTGCCATAGGAAAAACTACCCCATAGTATTACCAATTAATTTGTAAAAAGCAATATTTTAAATCAACAAACGTTGATGCAGTAAATGTGAAAACAAAACGTAATGCAGCAGATTCACATAATGTAAAATTCTGCAATACAGTTGAAAATAGTATCTGAGTAAATAATTAAACATATCTTTATTGAAATAAAATTATTACACAGTGTTTAAAATTATTGAAATGTATTTTGAATGTAATATGTTTAATTTGTGAGGATAAAATGAAAGGTTATTAATAAAAATGGTAATAGTCACTTATTTCATTAAACAAAATTGATATTATCAAACTAGAAAGTTAAGCTAAACGAATTAAATCACCAGATTCCCTTACACAGTTGCTGCTTCATATTCACAGCGGCCGCGGTTTTGTAGAGGCTAGTGCGCTCGCCTCCCCTCACAGCGAACTGGGTGTAATTCCTGAATAGCCTCAAAAGCATATTCTCTGAATTTTATTAACGATGCATTGCATACAGACTTCTTGTTAATATGTGGTACATCTAGGGTGTAAAGTTATGTACAATCACCAACATGTCTTGCAGCAAATCATATGATACACTAACAAATACTTATTTTCTAGTTTAGAAACAATGCAAGACCTTAATCCGAAGTAAAAAAACAAAAGGATTGTAATGGAAAGATTTGTGCAGCTCTTGACAGCGATGTCTTGTATGCCAATGAAGGTGCTGGCCCTCGTAGCCGAAGTAAACACAACTTTTGTGAAAATGATTTTTTTACACCACAAAGCTGTACTCTCAGTGCCGTGAAATGTGTTTTTAAATGTGACGACACTAATCACCTTTGATGTGTACAAATTTCGTTCCATATGGACCATTACTTTTTCCACCATCAGTTCAAGGTAGAATACAGCCAAATTTTCTTTAAAAATTCATAACTTTTAGATGGTTGCAAATCGGACTATACAATTTTGGTTTATTTGGTAGGTCTTGGGCCCCTCTATCCGCCTCTTAATTGACGTCTACTCCCAGAACATCCTGTATTATGTCCATACTCTTCACAATCTAGTCATTCCTTAAAAAGCCATTAAGGATCCGAAGATGCACCAGTTTTGATTTTGACTTTAAAAAATTATCACATGTCACCTTATCTTTTAAGTGAAATAAAAAAAATTAACTTAGAACTTTATTAACAACATGTGTAAGACGGCAGCCATTTTTTATAAACGCTGCAAACAATTTTCACAGGTTTCATAAATTCAAACAATTTTTTTAATTAATCACTTACTATGGAGATTCTAGTGTGAACTAAAAGCTTATTTAAGCTCTATTACAATACTTGTTTGTATTATAATAACATTTTATGTTTACAAGATGGCAGCCATTTGATTTCAGCATTCTAATGACTGATTTGACCCACTTTATACCCAGTTCTGCTTCACCAAAGTTACATTAGAGATCTGACATTTTGTGTATTTAGAGTCTATATCACATGTAGCAGCATCCAAGTTACCTGGTTATAAGACTTCCTTCATTTAAAAAAATTGTCTCCAAAATAGGAAATTAAAATTTGCTGTTTTTCAAGTCAAAAAAAGTCATGTATAAGCAGGACAAAATTAAAATTTTAGTTCTTTAGGTAAGATACTCTTGATTACTAGCTTTTTATCACAATTTGTCCCATACCATAATTTTCACCCCTGTTGAGTAAAGAAACTACTGCATTGAAAATATAAAATAAAATATTAATTGTGCTCTAAACCTAGTTATCAAGAATATACTTTCCAAAAATTCAAATCATTATTTTGTGGTTACAAAACTATTAAAACAGCAAACTTTCTTTTTCCTCTAATTTGGAGACCACTTTTTTTTTTCTAGAAAGGAAGTATTGTAACAAGATAACTCTGTTGCTGCTTTTTCTACATGTAGGCTTCATGCACACAAAATTCCAGGTCCTTAAATATAACTTTGGTGAAGCAGGGTTGAATATAAATGGGCCACAAAAATCGGAACGCTGAAATCAGATTGCTGCCATTCCGAAAACACAGAATGTATTTTACAATATAAACACCTGATATAAGATTTTAAATGACACAAAAAACTCTTCACTAGCCTGATTATTTTTTTAATTTACAGTTTGTTGCATAAACCTCTGAAATCTGTGAAATTTGCTTGCAGTGTGTATGAAAAGTGGTTGCCATAGAGGGCTATGTCTGTTCTACGACCTCGTCAGTCGACACAACTTTTTTCTTCCGCTCCCCACTACGCTGGGGTTGCGGGTGGTGGTGACGGTTGTCGGATGCTACAACCAAAGGGGAGGTTTGAATCCTTTTTTTTTCTTCTGTGGTGTACGCTGTACAACAGTAGGCCAAACAATAAAATGTAGTTCCCTAACAAAGCAAAACCATCATTCTATTAACTAAACCACATTTTTTGGCATTTAAACTAACCTAAACTAACTGTCACAGGGGACAGGGAAAGGAGAGGATGGAAGCTATATCAATTCAACAACCTTGTCAGATGAAAGAACATTTTCCCCCTGTTGTACAGAAAAGAGGCAGAGTGGTCCAATGAGCTAATAAGGGGAAGTGCAGGGGAAACATTCTGTGAAATTACGAGGTCGTAGAAATTACTGTCTACGGTCATTGGCCCCTAGTACATAAAATTCTAAATTAACTTAATGTTTTTCTTTAACATCTATAGGATAAGGTAACACAATTTTTCTAAATCAAAATCAAAAAAGGTGTGGCAACAATTTTGGCTCATTAGACATCCATTTTATAATCTTGCTGAATTTGATGCATCTGATGTAATGAGTATATGTAATTAATGTTTTGTACTGAAGTTAACTATTGAATATAATTATGTTGAATGGCCTAAATAAATATCTTGTATCTTTTATTTTCATTTTGATGATTTCACCCTCACCTTTTCACAAAACTCACTAGTTTACTCGTTTATATCATGTATTTCAGTCTGCTCCCATCAGTACACAGTTGTATCCCATCTAGGTCATCAACAACTTGTTCTCTCCACCCATCTTTACAGTTGAGGGACGTTTAAATGATTTCTTCGAGCATACAAAATCTCCAAAAGTTGAATGTTGGCAACCTGTTGCAAAAATGCGGTGAAATTTGCAGAAGCAGTACACTTCAGTCGCCGTTACCAAAATTGGATGGTGCAGAATACCCTTTTGTACTAGTACAGTCAACATACATGGCATTAAAATTGTGTAGCCTACTAGTAACGTACACTGTACTAACATGCCAGAGATAACCATCAAAAACTGATTTTTTGTTTACACATACAGAAGGCTGTGTTTGTTTACTTTTTACATACTCTTTCATGTTTTTCGTCTGCTGGTGGTTATCTACCCTGCTACAGAGCAGGGTAGATCTGTCTAGACGCGGAAAGAGATCATGTTGAATAATATTGACAGATTCGGACGGAGGTAGACTGTACTTGAAATAGATTTTTTAATGGATTTAGAATAATTTCAACTTAATCAAGTAGATCGAGTAAGGTTTTTACAAGCACCTACAGTCAGAAGAATTTTATTTCATCCAAGTGGTACAACTATATGTGGTTCAAGAAAAAGTTGGCAATTTTTAAATCAGTCCTTGATAAAAACCCTATCTTACTGTGTATTCTTTCCCATTGAACTTGATTCTCACAAACATTAAACACACAAATTTGTGTGTTAATTAGGTCTACTTAATTCTAAGTTACAGACGGTTTTTGTTACTGCCGTAGGCTATACTGAACTAGCCACAAACCCGTAAATTCTTGCTATGTGTCAAAAAACTGGAATTACTAAAATTACAGGTTAGCTTATAAAGCAATTTATCCTAAAAACCCATGTTATATTGAAGCAGATATGCCTACCTGTAAATTCGCATATATTTTTTGCAGAGTTTCATGTTAAATTATTTATACTAGGTACCCACAATTATCTAACAGCGATTTTCAATTGAGCAATGCCCAACTGCAAGCTCACTCACTCACCTACCAATCCCCTCCTAAACTTTTCCAACCCCCCAACTATCAACCCAACTAATCCGAAAGTAAATTCCACTCCCTCACCTACCTCCTAAGCATTGACTGCCTACCCTGCTCCGTTCTACACCACCTGTATCCTTTTATTCTCTTTTCCTCTTTACTCTGTCTTAGTTAATATGCAGTCTAACTTACCCTAGCATTCCCCTCTAGTCTCCACCTTGTACGTCATAACCAGCCTTTCCACACTTCTCCTTTCCTTCGAGTTCCACCCCAGTTCTTTCAGCATCACAGATGGCCAAAAGTTCCCTTCGTCCTGACCAGCCTGCCCTTGTCCTCTCATTTATCATTCCCCAACTTGCTGCCCATCTTTACACCTTCTCTAGCTCCCTCACATTCAATTTCACGTATGGGTCCCCCTCTCCTCTGCTGCTACATACTTTAACATTGGTCTTACCATTGTAACACATACCTTTTCTTTAACTGCACTATTAACACCCTTCAATACCCTTCTTCCTTTTGACGCCACTCTCTCTACCTGCCTTCTCCACCCTAAGTCACGCTCCATCATTATGCCTAGGTACTCTGAATCTTCCTCTCAGCACACTTCCCTGTGGCACACCAGAAGTAACCACCCCCCTTTTGCGATAAGGAGTCTTTCACTTTTACCCTCTGTCTCCGCCCCTTGAGGAAATCTCCAATCCATCTCACTACAACTTTGTCTACAAGCAATTCCATCAACATTCCACACTAACACCCCATGTGGTACCTTACTGAATATTGTCTCAAGGTAAAATAAGCAGGCATCCACATGCTTCCCTTCATCAACTGCCTGTACCAAGTTCTCTATACACCCAGCCAGGTGTGTCTCACATGAAAAGCCATTCCTAAATTCATGTTGATAATCCTGCAACCACTTCCACTCACTCATTACCTGCACTACATACTGGAACACCAGTCACTCCCAGTATTTGAAGTACGACTCACTTGTTTGTAACTTCCAGGCCTCCCACTATACTCCCCCTGCTTGAAAATCAGGACAACCACAACTTCCTTTCAATCCTATGGTAACTTCTCCTCCTTCAGAGATCTGTGAAGCATTACTTTTAGATATCTTTCCAGCTCTTCCCCTCTAACCTTAAAGGGTACTATTTGCTATGACATCTGAGACCATTGCAGTGATAAATAAACGTTTGCTCACTAACTGCGTTGCCATTATCTGCATCACGTTGCCCATCCCTCCTGCTCCCTCAATCCACTGTACACCCAACATAATCAAGTCCCCTGCCATAACAACCCAATACCTGTTTGTGTCTATCGATCTTATCCTCTATCATCTCAATTGTATCTCACCCTTGCCCTGGTGGCCTTTATGCTGCCATATACATGTACTTGAATTACTTACTCTACTTCACTAATCCATTCCACCAACCCTTCTAACCCCTCCCTTACACACACCATTATTCCTACTCTCCTTCCTTCCGTATCTCTTCTGAAGATGAATTTATACTGCATATATTCACAGTCTAGCACCTCCCTGCTCAACCATGTCTGCACTGCTCCTAAAACATCTGTCCAGTATTCTTCAACCTTACCCCAGGAGGTGTCAAATTTGCCATACACACTCAAACAGTTTACAGTCATGATTTTTATTATATTGTTTTGTCTTTTAATCCTATGTTGTTTGCCCCTATCCTCCACTATTCCTCTTCTATTGCTATCTCCAGTCTTTTTTCTACTTCAGAACCCCAATTATTAGCCTCTTGGTGAATGTTATTTCTGTCCTTCCTACTCAACTCTGGCTTTCTCTTAACCACCAGCTGTTTCCCTGCTCAACAGGTCCCTTAAATTCCTCTTTCCTTGTTCTGTCAAGCACACCTTATCCACTCCTACATTTTCTAATGCTATCCACTTCCTGCTATCAATTAATGTGACCCACAGATCCCTGCAAACATTACTTACTTGCTATCACTGCCTTCACATAGTTTACCCCCTGCCTGACCAGCACCCCACTAACAACTATCCTTGCCTTTGTAAATTTCTTCTTTTGCTGAACAACCCTTCCACCTCCCTCTATAAACTACTTCCCCTACCTCCCTACAAGTAACGTCGTTTCCCTTTCCCCCACATGAAATGTCACCACCTAGACTTTGCAGCTTTCCTTTATATTACTAACCCATTCTCCGAGGTCCCTGATTTTGGCTCCATCAACTGATGTTCTCTCCTGACTCCCTTTAACCCTTTTGGTGCCAGCTTTCTTTGAGGTACATATGTGAAAAAGGCCATCATATTTTTCAGAAATTTGCAATTATTTATTAAAATTTAAATAACTTTATACAAATCAAAGTAATCAAGCTGGGAAAAAAATTTCTACTGGTTTCCTTCAAAAACCATTTAAAAAGAAAGTATTTTTCAAGCATCAGTAGTAACTTCTTGTTTCCCAAATTCAGTATTCTAGTATTATTAAACTATTAGTAATAATTTGTTTTCTTTTATATTAAACCTGTTATTTTATTTTGAAACACAAGTTGTTACTTTAAAATGTTTGCACTGGATCATATGTTATTAGAATTTAGGTAATTAATTTTCCTTACTTTTGTCTAATTTTATATCAAATTTTTTTTTTGTTAAAGCAATTTATTTTCTAAAAAAAAAAATAAAAACATAGATCTGCATTTGTATATGCAAACTTCATCAGTTTGCCAATGTTGATAGGTTTAATTTATTTATAACTTTATACTGTGTAAGTACCATGGTTAAATGTAAGAAAAGGTGTACGTCTTAATTTCGCCATGTAAAACTTAAGACATAAATAAAAATACAATATAATAAAAATAAATCTTCCACCAATCTTCACCTGTTGTACCCTGCGTATCCCTGCAGTCTCGCTCCTTGATCCAGACTGTCCTTTTTTTCACTGTATGCTGACCCCCTTGACTAGCTCCCCTTCCACCGCCTACATAGTGTTTCTTGCCCTCAGACATTGCCTTTATTTTTAATAATTTTTCCAACTCCGCTAGCCTGCCTCTCAACTTCTACTGCTGCCTCTCCTCTGCTTTTTCTGTCTCAATTCTTTCTGCAGTTCAGTTTGTATTCTCTCTAAATCCCTCTTAGTCCTTCCCAACTTCTCAACTAACTGCTGCATCCTTCCTCCTTTTCCTCTAGCTTCTCAATCCTGTATGACATCTTCCTTCTCCATTTCTTTCCTAAATCATCAGTTCTACAATGTCCTCTTTCCAAATGTCCTGTTTATCCTCATCTCATTTTGAAATTAACTTCACCAGCTTGCCCAAGATTATATTCCAAATCCATTCTCTCTGCTCCCTACTTCTCCTTTTTGCGTGCCTACTTCAAATTATACCTTTCCCTGCTCTCCCCCTCCCATAGCCAACAAACTCTTATCCTCACAATCGTTACACATTCACACCTGCCACTGTAATCCTAAACACTTTAACGAAACCAGCCTCTACACTCAAAACACTAAACCCCATTATCTTCAACACTCTCCTACACAACCTACATTTAATTTTTAAGTCAAAACTCCTAGGTTAGTTTCCACAATAAACAGTGTCCCTTAGCACTGTTACTCACTGAAACGGATTCTTAGAATGTTATGTTTAATTCATGTACTTTTGAAGGATCTTGTGAAAAAATTGAACAAGTAAAAACTGAACACATTTAACATAGTGACAGTATATGATAATTAGACGGGCTTCAGAAACTTTTGGCATTAGTTAGGCCTATATTTTATGAGCACTTTTACATTAGGGTTGCATAAAAACTTTTCCCACCAAAACACCCCAAGTTGAAATTAAATTTAGGATAGTATGCAACATATTTACACTAACAGTAGGCCTAAACCGTACCAATTGCCACAATAAGGCCTCGAAAAAAAAGGATACATAAACAACCGGCAGAACGTCTAGTATTTTATCCATAAAAGCTAATGCACATATCAGGAAGTCAAACATTGTCTCCTACGGCTGTAAATACGAAACAGGCACCGGCATCCTGTAGGCCTACTTAAACTAGCAGCTCAGCGTCATACGTGTTTCTAACGATCTACCTACATTATTATTGCTTTCTAAACTTATTATCTTTCCATCTCCAAACCACATTTTAGTAAACAAATTATTACGCTTTCACACACTACCCGAGACAAACTTAAATATATTTTATTATAATGACAGCATTAGCCCACGAAAAGCTAGAAACCATATTATCGATAATAGGTTAGGACAATAGAATTAATAATTACTGGGACCAGGGATTAATTTTAAAACAATCACAGGACTTACCAGTACTTCTGATTATTAATATTTTCCTAAATGAATTTTGATTTTTCCAGCACAGCAATTTTGGAAGGTTAGCGAATTTCCTGGTCACATACTTTAATTACAAAGCACTGTTTCAACAATTACGTAAAAAATATATCAACGTATCAGTTCTGTGAGCTTGAAATTATACAATAATGAATGGACCAAAATGGTCCAGCCATTCTGTCAGCAGTTGTGCTAGTGCCACAGTATTGCTATTTCAGTTCAAGTTATTGATTTTACATCCCGGGAATTTCAAAAGTATAGGAGGGAAAAGTGTTGACAATGCACAGTTAAATATATACCGAATGAAAGCTTTTTAATTAAATCAGCTAGTTCAAGAAACTTGGTAAAAATTTAACAAATATTTAAAACTAGTTTTGAAAACGTCAATGTCAGAAATATTTCTCAGTTCTCTCTATTTCCACTTCCTTTCAGTTAGCCCAACGAGACTGGTCCGTGACCCAAAGATAGGAAATATCGTACGACCTATCATAACAATGGCTTGTTCCTAAATTTACTGTAAAGATTATAACCCTGACTAATTTATTTCTTTACGTACATTTATTCCTACTTTCCATAGATACCAGGGGCGTCATTTCAGGTTTTTCCAGGGGGGGGGCAAGATTTTGTTTTCTGACGACAGTGACCTTGTTGCATCTTTTTATTAATTAAGCATGTATAAATTAGATACTTTAATAATAAAACTTCAGTTTTATGTCATTAAGTTAGCATTAATTACATTTAAAAATACAAAAAATATATTTATACACAAAAATTCCAAATCCAGGGGGGGCATTTGCCCCCCCCTCCCCTGTAGCACCAAATGACGCCCCTGATAGATACGTGAACATGTCAAAGAAAATTCGAATAATTACGCGGGGAGGAGGGGAGGAATAAAACCGAATAAAAAACTGTTTCGGTTCATGTGAACACCAAATATATACATCCTGATTTCCTCGCCTGTTTCTCTCATAGTCAATCGATCTTTTTCAAGACATGGCTGTCAAGGAGATACAAGACCTTTATTCAGTGTGCAAAAGGGTGGTGACAGAAGATGAAGGTAAATATCAAGAGTAGCTACTTGTCGCGTAGGGACTAAACTGTTGGTTTTAAAGGTAAAGTGTCTTAATAAAAATGTTTCTACAGTGATGAAAATGAGTCGTACGTAAAGAAAATTGTAGTTTACTTACTTTGAAATTTTCCATTTTTCGTCCAAATTCAAAGTCCGACTCCAGTGTTTTACGTCTTCGCCATGATGTGTGTTTATGTGGAACTAGCGTTCCTAGCATTATCAATTTAAACTACCCTACCAGCACACAGACATCCTGAGGGACATCCGTAGAATGTGGGAACTGTCGTCCCTAGGACGTCCTAGGGAAGTTCATTTCAATTCCTTTTTATGTAGGAAAAGATCATGGAAAAGTAGTACCTACGGACATCCCTAGGATGTCTGGCATACACATCCCTGGGAAATCCCTAAGAGCTCCCTGGGATCTGTAATAAACACATCCTCAGGAGCTCTCTGGGATCTGCATTAAATGCATCCCCAGGTCATCCCTAGGAGCTCCCTGGGACCTGTATTAAACACATACCTGGGACATCCCTAGGAGCTCCCTAGGACCTGTATTAAATACATCCCTGGTACATCCCTAAGAGCTCCCTAGGACCTGTATTAAATACATCCCTGGGACATCCCTAGGAGCTCCCTGGGACCTGTATTAAATGCATCCCTAGGACATCCCTAGCACCTCCTTCCAGCAGCAAAAGTAAAAGTTTAGTATTCAACACAAAAGAAAACAAATGTATTCGTTTTGGTGATATGTAAACTTAGTATTTAACACACAGTCAAATACACATAATTGTTAACGTAGCCTCTTAAAATCTTTTGAATAAACAATTCGTCTGTAATAACTTTTTTTTTAATGCTTCAAATTTCAAAAGTTTACCAGTAATAATAAAATACGTGTGTCGAAATAAATAAATTTACCAATTTCTTAAGGCATATATAAATGTTATGAATTATCTACTAAATAAATTGCAACAAACCTCATGTATATTTAAATAATATCGTGAGCTATTCAGTGGTCATATTAGGAACTTGCCTAGAAATCCACTACGTCCGTGGGAGCTCCTGCTCGGATATCCCAGGGAGCCCCTGCTCGGACATCCCAGGGAGCATCTGCTTGGACATCCCAGGGAGCTCCTGCTCGGACATCCCAGATAACTACTGCTCGGACATCCCAGGGAGTTTCTCAGAGGAGCTCCGTGGAAGCTCCCTGTAAGGACATCCATGGGAGCTCCCCAGATGAGGAATTTAAGGTGACCCAAATTCGTCTTCCTAGGAGCTTCCTGGGATGTGACGTGCTTTTCGAGGAGGTACTTGGGATGTCCTAGGGACATGGTTTTTCGGAGCTCTCGGACATCCGAAATATCCATCCCTAGGACATCCCGAGGATCGCATGTACCTGGATATCCTCAAAGGATGTCCCTAGGTCATCCTGGGAACTTGCTGTGCTGGTAGGGGAAGACACACTTCAAACTGTGTCTCTATAATTTTAAAAAAGCCATCTGCTTATTAAAAACATGATTCCCAAGCTCCTCAAAAGTGCTAAAAATGGCTTTTTCACATTTCTGTAGCTGAGAAAATATAGATCGTAATCGTAAAACTAAGTCATAGAAACCTGCATTGGACATTACAGCAAACTTTCTACAAATAAAACCAGAAGTTGCGAGCATAACTGTTAAGCCTACTTTCCTCAATGTGGGTGCAATTTAAACATGAAAGATAAAATCCTTTACGTTATCTAGGAATATAAATTGGAAATACATTAATTTTAAATATGATACAGGAAATATACTACAGAAAATTGTCAGCTTGCAAACTAATATGCGAGTACCCAGTTTAATAAGATTGGGGGAAAATTCTCTGAGCTATCTCTCCATCATACAGATAAAAAAGAGACACAGTTTTCAAACTACAGTATTACATAAGGATGAAAGAGATACGCAAAAGTCAAGTCAGCTTTGAATGTAGTATGTATATCAAGTTCGATAAAATTTCCGAAAATATTGCCACAGGTAAGATATTATGCAAAAGTTATAAGAATGGCTACCATTATTAAATTATGAACACAGAATGAACGAAATACACAAAAGTAGAATCAACTTTATATGTGGTATATACATACCAAGTTTCATACAATTCACAAAAATAATCTTAAGATATGTATTACTATACTAAATATATGAAAATGACAGCCATTTTTAATATGATCAATGTCCACATCCCCCATTAAACAACAAAACAACAAAACCACATTCTAAAATCTACACTTCGTACGCATACGTAAAACGAAGGTTTGGATACACCCAATCATTAGCATTTTATATTTTATCATACTGTCATGGCACTGTACCTTTTGGTATTATAAAATATTCAGCAAAGTAATCTCGGTTTAGCAGCTCCATGCGAGTCACCTCTCACTCCACGTTCAAGTATGTCATGTAATGAAGATTCATACACAGTGTCTTCAAATGCAATACCGTCTCTGCTTCGTACATAGTTATGTAAAACACAACACGTTTGTGTGATCAATTGTGCAAATTCTACTTCATCTTCAATAGTTTTATGAAAAATGTGCCACTTATCAGTCAGTATCCCAAATGCACATACCACCATCCTTCTCGCTCTTGTTAACCCATGATTAAAATATTTTTTGTACTGGACAGATTTCTTTATGGATATGGGTGCAATAATGCTCCGATAAAGCAAACGCTTAGTCTCCAACAATAACATAAGGCATATGAATTCCGGCTTCGTCATTTGGCAACTGTTTTGGAGGTGGAAAATCAATTTGGTTTCCTTCAATTTGTTTCCCCAAAACTGAATTTTAGAACACATTACAATCACTGCTCTTCTTGTTTGCGCCAACATCAATAGCTGAGAAACAGTAGTCTGCATCAACCAGAGCGAGGAGTATGATGGTAAAGAAATGTTTATAGTTAAAATATTGTGAGCCTGGAATTGATGTGTTTGAAATACGCACATGTTCTCCATTAACACATCGAAGACAGTTTGGAAAATGTGTTTTTTTTTACAGAACTCTTGAACCACTTTCTCCTAATCTTCTGTTGTCTTCTGTTTTATGTAGATAGGAAATAATGTATCCCATATTGCTTGACAAGTGTCTTTCACAATACTGCCGATTGCGCTTATCCCCAACAGAAACTCGTAGTGTAGTGAAGTGAAAGTATTCCCGATAGCCAGGTATCTGAAATCAAATACAATAATGTTGCCAGATTAAAGTTGTTACAGGTAGGAGGTCCAAAAATGCTGGAAATCTTTAAGAGATTGTTCCTGAAGGGAAATTGCTACTCAAAGAAGCACAGATAGGAAAAGATGAAAATATGTATACCTTGATCAAATAATGTTTCTGTTCCCGTGTCTTGAACAGTGCCAGACTACCTCATCTTTGCAACAAATTGCAAAAAGCCATGCAGAGGAATATGAAGTGCAAATCGACATCGATACAGACTTTCAGCCTCCAAAGCAAACTGAAACTAGACCGAAAAAAGTTGTTAAAAAATTTCGTGATAGTTTTTTTTGAAAAGGATCTCTTACACCTACTTGAAAAAAAGCTATGAGGAAGGAGAAATCGACGACGAAACAAATTTTACTATCTCTATTACAAAGCCTGAAGAGTTTCGACGAACATGACAAGCTTACAGTTCGAGTGAAAATTATGAATAGAATCAGAAGAGTTCAGGATGACATTCGTAAAAGGAAGGGTCAACATCAGTGTCAGCCATTCATGAATCCAGTTGACATACTCCAGCAACTGCTAAGAAGCAACTCTCTGAACTATACACCACAAGAGTTACCACAATCATGCCCTAACTGGTATACTAACACTGTACTCTCTACCACATCACCTTCGTCTGTGGAATCCTACATTGGTAGCGAGTGCTCAGAACATTTGTATATTGGGGAAGAGTACAGTCAGCTTCATTAGTACATAAGTACAGTACTCTTTCCCATATCAATATTCTTTGACATTAATGATGTCTGTTTTCATAATGATACACATAGTGATATCCATAGTTCATTACTGTAATTTGTGTCGTACAATATCAGCAGGCCAAAGTATCCATATTGTTATTATTATATTATTATATATTATATCCTCACATTAAACAAACAGTTAGTATTTGCAGCAAATTAAATGATTTTCAATAAATGTCACTAGTCGTACCTGATTGTAACTGCAAATATTTCTTCTGGAGTAACTGTTTTTCTCGTATTAGCAGTCTCGCTAACAAGTGGATGTACCCAAAACCGTATTTTCCCCCTTCTTTCTTGTATCTTTCGAGCAACGAGCACAGACATGCATGTAAGTGCTACGAAATCCATGTTCATATTGATGCTACCTATAGTGCCGACAGGAGTGTCGCTCGTGTGCAAGGGTAAGCGTTTGTCGCCCGAAGCAAATATCAGTGTGATGGATGATGTGTCCAGGGAGGCTGAGTATGAGGAGGTAGGAGTAAGCCAAGTTTCGTATAGGAACACAACAACAGGAGAGTGGGAAAAAAGGAGGGATTGAAGGTCACAGATCTTGGGGAGAAAGGAGAAGGTATTCCAGGTTAGGGCTTTAAGCAGAGGTGGAACCATCCATGATTACAAGGAAGGCTTGGAAGAGGACATCCATTTTAGCAGCTGGAGTACGAGCAAGAGAGAAAGCATGGAGGGTGCGACGGATAAAGGGAAGGTAGGAGCAGAACAAGGAGACAAGATCAGAGAGGGAGCTGGAAATGGACTGGGCAACAGGGTCAAAGATGGTAGAGGCAGGACCTGAGGGATGGGTTGACTGGGGAGAGGGGAGTAAAGCATTTGGAGCCGTAGAGGTGTGAGCAGAGTTGGGTTTGGACAATGCTTGTAAAGGTAGGGGTGGAAAGAGAGCATGGGAAGAGATGTCGGGAGCAACAGGTTAAGAGACAGATGAGGTTGGGAGTGTAAATTTGGATAGGAGGGTGTTAGGGTGATGACGGAGGTAGGCCTGGATAGTGGGGCAGGACAGGAAGGTGGCGATATGGGGGCCCTCACAGACTTCTGCTCCTCGGGCTTGGCTTTACACTCCCTGGATCAGTGCGCTTCTGCACATTTAAAACATGCCAGGTCCCGGTGGCATCATAGCGAAGAATGCCCCAGCCCCTGACACTGGTAGCACTGCTGCACACTCTCAGATCCGTGGTATGGCTCGACGGCAACCACCCAGATGCCGAGGTTGGTGAGTCGGGAGAATGTAGATGCCCCCCCCCCCAAGTTGTGTAGTGGTAACAGAAAAGGGTTGGGATGTGCTAGTTGGTGAAGTCTTCATTTTAGTAACTGTGCCGACAGGGAATACTATGTTTGTGAGATGATTTGAAAGTTCCTGTGTGGTGATGGTGAGAGGGAGTTTTACAGATTACAGCAACAATATACTTTATCATAAGGGCGGAGGGAAGTGAAGGGTCGGAAGCTAAGTGACGCAAGTTTGTGAAACAGAAAGTCGTGGTCATGTTGGTTATCTGTGTAAAAGGAGGCGCAGTCGTTGATGGAAGTGATGTAGAGTTTACTGTTAAGATCCTTTTGGAGGTTGGATGCGGTAAGGAATGGAGCAGGCAGAAGATTGGGGGCATTCTGGAAGGTTTGGTAGCAGAAGGGTGAGAGCCAGTATTGTGAGAAGTGGATGCTGGTGGATGAACTGGTAATGTGGAAGGTTGGGCGGGTTTGGGGTTGGCGGGGTGTGAGGAGTTGAGTTTGGTATGTCTGGAAGAGGGGGCATCTCCAAGGTCTGCAGAGGCAGCTCCCGAAGTAGTCAAAACATCCGGTGCAGTGTCAGTGTCAGGTGAGAGTAATTAAAAATGGTTCGATTTAGTGACATTGCAATCAGAATGGGCGGTGGGCTTGTAATGGCGACTCTTTGCTGTCCTATTCGGCAAGCGAAACCCTTCGATTTCGTCGGCAGATTCTGTAGTGGCAGGCAGTTGATGCAGCTGCTGCGTCGTGGAATGTGATTTCCTGTCAGTAGCCACGCCTATTCGGACATCTTCCATAGTGACAACCTCGTCGACAGGAGTAGCAGAAGAGATGTCATTGGCTGAAGTGAACGGTGCTTGACCAGGCTGCATGGTGAAGGTTCGGAAAGGGGGGATAGTGGAAGGTGTGGAGTGTTGCATTTGAGTGGCAAATTGGCTAGTGATTGGTGGTTGCTGGTAAGAGAGAGGGTAAAGCAGATCATGGGAGAAATTATACGAGAGTGGATTAGAAGGTTGGGACAGAACATGATAGAAAGTTTGAGCTAAATTTGAGGGTGCTGATAAAGGGCATGAGGTCTGGTAATGAGTAGCGTACTGGCTGTATTGGGTGTAGGAATAACTGGAAGGGGGATGGCCAGGGAAGGCAGCCTGGTAGTGAAGTTGAGCTAGTGGTCCAGAAGATCCAAAACGAGGCAGGCGACACTGTGTAGAGTAGATGACCAGAAGTCCCAGTTGTCATGGTGTAGAGGGTAGAGGAGGAATAGTATCGGAGAGAGGATGGTACGGTGGGATGTAAGTGGAAATTGTGTGATGAAGGTAGAAGGCAGTGGGGTAGTGGTGACAGTCTGACCAGGTTGGGAAAGAGCAGGTTGGAGCGAGCAAGGTACAGTACATAAGCAGGAGCTGTTAAGCGTGGGGGTAGAGCTGATGGAGCACAGATAACTGGAGGAAGGGGTAGTTTCTGTTGTAGACGAAGCATCATCTCCTTAATGTGAGCCACTGTAGGTGATGTGCTTGCGATGTCCTTGATAGCATGTTATACTAGAAGGTGACGTTCGTGCAGTCGGTGATGTAGATCCAATGGATGTGGTGGGGAAAGAGGTGGCATGTCAGTAGTGAATGATGCCGGTGTAGAGGTGGAGTGAAGAAGGAGATCTGTCACATCCATGATGTGAATGGTGAACATCGGATGAAGAGTCCCTGGTAGTATGTGTAGAGGTCTTGGAGGTTGACAGTCTGTGTATTCTTGATGTATCTCGTCCCTGGTTGTGTTGTCTATCTGTGGTGTGGTTGGGGTGTTGCGAGCGAGGCAGTTGGGCTGGGCCTAAGCCGGAGTGAGTGACCTGGCTTGTTAAATAT
Source organism: Medauroidea extradentata (assembly GCA_003012365.1). Classification (NCBI taxonomy): domain Eukaryota; kingdom Metazoa; phylum Arthropoda; class Insecta; order Phasmatodea; family Phasmatidae; genus Medauroidea; species Medauroidea extradentata. The sequence continues at coordinate 18,459 of PNEQ01014895.1, forward strand.
CCAGGTCACTCCCCGACACCAGTACCCATAGCTAGTGACAGATGTACGCCCCATCCATTGTATGTCGAACCAAGGTAGCGATGTCCAGATGGGTGCAGGGCAGGCTGCCGGAGATCCGGTGTCAAGGAGGAGCACACTCTTGAATAGGTGCGGAGTGGACTGCTGAATAGCGAGCGAGAAGCCACCTCCCCCGGCCTCAATCCCGCCTCCCCTCCGCACAGGTTCAGCTTCATTTAATCAGGGTCCATCTCATACCCTGCCATCGGGTATCCCCTATAGGCTGGGAGGGGGCATGCACCACATATGAGATAGTATAAGTGAAGCTATACTTAACCACTAAGAGTCTGAAACTAAAGAAAATAGTGACAGTTTTAACACACTCGTCGATACGTAAGGATAAGCTGCAATTAATCACAGATCAATCCCACTATGCCACTGATAGGAAACCTCAGCAATTTCACGAAATACTGAGAACAGTGGGGTAGAATTCATTCATTTGATTTATATTCCTCACGTATTATATTGTCAAGTCTATACAGTTATTATAATTGCAGTACTCTTGAAATTATGATACATCATACAGTGGACCATTACAAGCAGTAAAACAGTATTAAGTTAATTAAAGTATGTAAAGGAAATATTATGATATAATTTACAAACATGCTACGAAAATATTGAAAAAAAAAATTTTACCAGTCCGCTACAGGTCGGCGGTAATTCAGAATCACTTTGTTTGTACCTGGCAGTGCGCCATAGATGAATGTATGTGTGTAGTTCTTTGCACCTCATGTTGGTTGCAATGAACTGTTGTAAAGAACATCAGTTGCTGTTCCGCAACTCAGTTCTAGTGCATGCGATCACAAATTGGACATTTAAATCAAGAATGCCGTGTGCGAGATTTAATATATAAGAAATTATTTACACTGATCACTATTTAGACATTATACAAAATAATATATACACACAGATTTAAACACACGAACTGTTTACTCTATTTACACATGTCCTGAATGGTGCCTGTGGCCTCGGCATCTGCGTGCATAACCACAGGAGACATCGGGAAAGCTGGCTATGTATCGGGTGACACAGGATGATAGCAGATGAGGTCAAAAGGGCTTAGAGGGAAACGCCGGATGGCATCATGTATTTCTATTCAATACTTACCCAGGAAAAACAGAAAGTATGGGCCGGATGCAGGCCGCTAACGGCATGCCGGATGCTGACTTAATGTATTTTGCAGATAACGGACCAACATCATTTTGGACCAGTAACTGACAGTCAGCCACCATGTGGTTAAGACACTGGATCGCTACCGGGAAGATATCAAATAGATGTATTGCCATTACCAAAGAAGATTGAGGGCTGGTGTCATAAAGGCACCAGGCCTGTGACGGCTGAGTGTCAGTAAGACAGTGGGTTGATGGTGCTTAATTTCCGAAAATACAGCAGCTGGATACGGCTGAATGTCAGTAAAACAATCGGCTGGTGGTGGTTGGGTGTCTAATAGACAGCGGATTGGTGATGGCTGAGTGTCGCAAATTACACCAGGCCAGTGAATGCTGAGTGTCGTTGATGGCCGAGTGTCGTAAAAGACAGCGAGCCAGTGATGACTGGGTGTCGAAAAGATGGAGAAAAGGCGATGGCCAAACATCAACACAAACGTATTTCCAAAAATGTTCTCTTTAATTTCCTTTTCTTTCGTCTTTATATTTGATTTAGAATATTACCTAATTATAAGATTTTAATAAAAATGTTTGCTTTCCTAAGTATTGGTAATATGAAGTAAATGACCTTGCCATACCTGTAGTTTTTCTTTTATGATTTAACAAATGCTTAACTAACTCAAATGCCAGCCTATACAAAAAGCCTCCGATTTGTTAAGCCATGCCTGCAACCAAATGTATAAACTAATATTGGCTTGAAAATATCTTGATTGACATGAGCGAGTGAAACCCCTGGTGTTCACCATTGCCCAGCATACCATAAGTTTCAGTGTGTCACAGAGCATCGTCAGAAGAGCTTTGTTAACAGTTTCCATACATTTATATACACACAAACATTAATGTGTGTGTGTGTGTTGGTCATTTTATAGGTGTGGGATAACCCCATGGTCGTGAAAACAAGTGACATGCACAGCGTTAAAGGGATGGGAATTTAGCTGTGATTTGAAAATTAATGTAATGGGTGCCAGCTAGCCTACACGGTTGGCTCTTATGCCAGCATGATATTCTTGGATCTTCAGGGTCGTGGTTGTCGCCGGGCTAATCCCTGCATCCGCTGTTGTAGATGGAGCGGGGCTTAATGCATGCTGGAACTGCTATGGGCCATTTCACACCACAACAACACACATGAAAAGAACACTGAATTTAACTGAACTCTTAGAGGGTTCAGTAAGACCATAAATTACACACGACACTAGAAAAATATGTATAAGACAAAGTAAACTTGAGAATGGCAGTGTGGTGCATGCGGAGACAAAGGCGAATATAGGTCGTTGACCTTAAGTTCCCCATGATGCGGGAACGTAAATAAAGTATTCAACATACATTCGATTCAGTTGAACAAGTGATGTATTGCAACGAATGTGATGCATTGAGACAAGTGAATCAGGCATGCGGTTGTTAGCCCCGCACTGGCTGTCTTACTGTTCAAAAACACCACTCGGGTGTGCAGAAAATACGTGATGATTAAATCTAGTCGGGCGAAAGTCTCACCGGAGGACAGTGTACTCGGTGGGCGTAGAAAAGCAAAACACTCCATATAATTGAATACAAATGAAAGCTATATGGTTGGCTGCAAAAGTTGAAGTCTGCTGAGCCACGCGACGCGTAACCATCCCAATAAAGAGAGACTGACGAGCTTTGGCGCGGCGGGAGCAGCATCGGCTGACCAGGTGTGCAAAAACTTAAATTATTTGGCATTTAAAGATGTTTCTTAGATTCTGCTGCAAAAAGAAAACATAACCCTTGTTTTGTGTGCTGAAGTGGCTGACTGTGATGTCACTAGTGATGTCATCAGTAATCGGCACCCTAAGCACATGGCGCACTAATTCAGAACACAATGCTTGCTTTGAGTGCACTGTTGCTACGTTACACTACCTCACTGGCAAAACAACACTGACTCTATGCCGGCACAAGATGCTCGGCACAACACTCACCCCTTTTCGGGACACCACATTTCACATGCACACATCTTCCTCGACTGTTGTTGTGGGGATCGAATCACTCGGAGAAAACACATATCGAGACCAGGTGTTAAGGGTGTTCACGTGGAAAAACTCATAATTTTATATTTGTACGACATAGTGTTAGTTTTACGAACTTTACTTTTGACTACATTTTCCACATGTGAAACTTTTTTAAGATCTCATGGTCTTCCCATATCGGGAAGACAAAGTAAAAATTTGCAAGTTATGGGAACATGCTAATAACAAAAACCAACTGACATACACAAAAAAAATAATTTACACTGAAATTAGATAGTGTGGGTCATGTGTTAAAATATTTGAAATCACACAATGAAATTCCTTTCAATTTAAAAAAATCTAAAACTAACGATAATTTTCTTTGTGTAGGCTATTTAAAAAAATACAAAGGGACTTGATTGTGTGGTTTTAAATCTTTAAGGACATGGCTCATACTATCTAATTTCGGTGTAAATTATGCCATTCGAGTAAGTCAGTTGGTTTTTGATATTAGCATGTCCCCATAGCTTGCAAATGTTAACTTTGACATGCTGCTATGGGAAGACTATCAGAGCTAAAAAAGTTTCACAAGTGGAAATTGTAGTCACAAGTAACGTCTATAAAACTAACACTATGACGTACAAATATAAAATTATGCACATTTGCCATGTGAACACCCTTAACGCGCCAGGCCCACAGCCAGGTACGACGACAACCTAAGATGGTGACTTGCTATAGACACACTATAGAGAGTGTTGAAAAGTCAATTATGCAGAGAAGCATAATAAAGCTCTATACTGTTTAGTCATGTAATAGGTTGAATTAGACCTTGCAATAATATGTTAATTTTAAAAATTAAAATATCTAGAGAACCTCAATTTTACTAAGTCCTAAACCAGGCTAATTTTTCTGAGGCCACTTAATTTTAGAAGGACAGAATTTATCATCTTTTGCCATGTTTGTTCGCATGATGTTCGCAGTTGTATAACCCCTGCACCATCGTTTTGAAAGGCTTAAAGAGGGATTTAAGAACATCCACATAATGGCCGCACCTGGTTAAAATCATGCAGCGATTATGTGAGTAAATGTGGTACAGCAGTTTGCTAAGATTACTCACTTTTACTACGCATCCAACCAGAGGAATGCTCTCTCAATGTAACAGATGAATGACACAAGCACTAGTACTAGTACCATGATAAAAGGTTGGGAGTCCAAGGGCAGATGCTCAAACACATTTGTATGTTCTTCTGATTAGTAAGTACAAACATACCATCATGATATTTACACATTACAACATTTTACAAAGGAACAATCCGTATAATGATTGGCATAACTCTGAATAGGTTATCCGCACAACTGTGTCTTGTTAAGCTTAAAGCAAAATGTACAGAAATAAATTCACAGCCACAAAGTCAGCAATATAATATTGAAATAATATTTTTTTTCTTAAACTTACCTAACACACAGCAGTTTTCGACTCCATTTTCATATCCTTGTTTCAGAATATGTTTGGCAAGAGACCGACACCAAATTGCTGCATCACGAACCCCATCTGGGTAGCGTGCATTTACGTTCAGGATCCGCAAGTCAAAGTCACACCTGCAAAATAATAACATGCGTGGAGAATGTTTCACTGCTGTAGATAACCCTCCAGTACTGCTTCGACTATTCTGTACTCTCCAGTCCCTTGCAAACATATTAGCATACATATCATCCCCACCTGCAAAAATATCAGTACGAATATATGCATTTGCGTTTGTGTTCTATCACTGTTGCATCTAAGTGGCAATTTCAACATAAAATATACAGTATGCAGTAGGCTACATCACAATATGCTCACAATATTAGTGAACTCAGAAGAACTTACAGGTCATAAAATATGTTCTGGGATATTCCATAGCAGTTGTTTTATATTATAGCAACATTATTCGTATTAAACTTGCACCACTAAACGAAATGCAGTAAATTTACTACTATGCACTTCATATAAGCACAATACAGGATCTCCATGAAGTACTTTAACTGTTGCTAAAGGTTATCACAACCGCAAAAAAAGGAGTTGAATTTGTTACAACCACAAAATAAATAGTTTGAAGGCTTCAAATTTCATCAAAATGCCCTAATCATGTACGGTGTATGTAGAATGATGATCAAATACAGTTAATACATTATCCATATTATCGGTATTGAACACATACAAACTGAATTTCAGGTATAATTAAATCAAAACACTAATACTATGCTTGCAACTTGCACATATTTCAATAATGGCACAAATTCTAGCTAGCTCTGCACTGTAGGGCAGTGGTGTACATATCTCCAATGACCTTTCTGTTGACGAGATAATAGAGATGAATTAATTTTGACCACTGTTTTTATCTATAGAATATGCAAGACACGAACCATATCACAACACTTTAATGACAATACTTTTAAGATTTATGTGTATCAATTTAATATTCATTAATTATGGTTTAGAGCAGTCAGTAGGCTAATTAGGAGCCCGTGGGTATGTGTTAAATTGTTTTGCATTATGCATGGCACAACAAAACTGAGAATGTTTCGCAAAGGTAATTGAGGAGTAGTTGAGGAAAACGATGTATATTTTCAGAAAATGTAAAAAAAAAAAAAAAAATCTGTCTCAAATAATTTTATAATTCGAATGCTGTGTGACATTTATTTATAGGATTGTACGTGTGAAAAGAACTGTTACAGAAAAAAATTAGTTATGTTACTTTAGATGGTACTTGTATCATTATCCATGACAACAGATATGGAGTTACACCAATTGAATTCTACAGATGTTTGTTTGAAAAGAACAGTGTATTATTGGCACTTATAACACTTCCTACAGTATTAGCAACAGGGCATATAACTATCAGTGGAAAACCACAAAATGTGATTTTCTGGCACTTGTATCGTTTCCCACAAACACTTCTCGGGTGAGAAAATATGAGTCTGCAAACGCAGTTTTTATTTATGTTGGAGGGCTCAGAGACTATTGTTGTTAATGAGTATGGTCTCTCGGTAATGGTATGCCTATGTGGAATATTATCGTAAAAAACATGTTGTTTAGTGAAGTAAATATTTTATTATTATACACATTTAAAAAAAGGATACCCTTAAAGTACACCTATGTCATTTCGTTGACAATAAATAATGAAGCATAAACTTCACTGTCAATGGCTTTTTTAGCGAGTGCGCAACATCTGTTTGCACAAGCTGTTTGCCAATGTATTGTAATATTTTACAGAAATAATAATGTATTACAGTAAGCAGACACATTCTACAAGAACGGATACTATGAAGAACTATGTACAACCTTTTGCCGGCAAAAAATTAGACATACACTTTGCCGGCACCATGCCTTCTAATGCCCGTAGCGTCCAAAAACACATACCAAGTTGTTAACGAATCGATATAAAAATCAAAGGATTTGTCATCAGCAGAGAGCACTAAGAGAAGATAAAAACAGAGCAGCATAACAAAAGTTATACTACAGGCACAAAAAAGGCAGCGCATCCAAGAGCACGAGAAATCACAGTGACAAATAAGCTGAATGATGGGAATATATACCCCACAAAACCAACTGACTTAGTGAAATGAAATAATTTACACCGAAATTATGAGTCACACTACAAGTTATAAGAAACCCAAAGCAACATATTTTTTTAGTTTTAAAAAAATCAAATTATTTTGTATTAATTCTACACTATTATACATTAAAAACACACAATTCAATTGTTTTGTGTTTTTCTGATTTAGCATGATGTGCTTTTGGTGAAGGCAAAGAGGTGATGTGCGTCCCAAGGCACCGTGTGGGTTTTGGCGGGAAAATGACCAAAACCTAAAATGTGGGCCGCTCGCTATTGGTGAGGCGACTCTACTGACTGGGGCGTTAGACTACCTAGCACTCAGTTCAGAGACCCAAAGGTTTAATTCCAATGTGAAGAAATTCAGACAATGGTAATGATTTGACGACTGGCAACTGGCTGAAGTTTTTGGAGGGAAACCGGATCTTTGGGCTGTAAGGGAGTTTTACCCGGTAAATATGCTGATAAAAAGGCATACTTCTCTCTATATATAATGACGACCGGCCAGGTCAATTACTCGTAGAGCGGGAAAATAGGTAGTACTACTACCCCATGAGTGTTTTTCCTCCATGACCAGTCAAGGGTCGGATTCGTAGTGGTGGTGGTTGCTCATATGCTGGGCAGACTCGGAGAAGAGCCCTCCTCTAAGATGAGTTGGCAAGTTGGTTGCAAAAGTGCCCGGGAGCAGGCCTGGTGAGTCTGTTAGGGGTGTGGGTAGTGCCCCGAATTAAACCATGAGGTGACTGAGCAAAGGTCTCAGCCAGGGTACAGAAACGTAGGCATAATCTTCATATGGGTGGCCTGAAGCTCTCATAGTAGCACCTGTTACCCCTTTGGTAGTTGTCCCGAGGGGCATTTTAGCATTCTGTCAAGGGGTTTGACAATTCCAACTAAAGATTAGGCTGAGGACAATACAGTGGTCGGACGTATCTTGCCTCCCCGCCTGATGGGAGGCCGAAGCGGGAAAGTTTTCACGATAATATCGCTGCGTGAAAATACAGACCCCTCGAAAGAGGATAACAGTCTAGTCTAGTGTTGGTGAGGGCCGTAGATATACCGCCCATGTGGCGAAGTGCTGTCTTGATCCTCTGTACGTCTCCACTGTGTCGTATAGAACCTTTTGAGGTGCTAGTTGAGGGGTCTAGCTTCCTAAGGGCAAATAACTAGGAATGGCCGAAATAACTCACAACGGGAGTGAAGTTTCACTGCGATTTATTGTGGTTAAATCAACACTAGTAACGCAACTACACCCATGTGAACGTAAGCGGACCCCACTCATCATGCCTGTGGGTGAATGAAGTTGCAAAGCACGTACACGAATTATGCGACTATGTAAACTGGTTACATGAAAAGTTACGTCCCTGGGCGAAGATGAGCTTGCTGGGATGAGGGTAGCGCTACTCTTGGATGAAAACTAGAATATTTAAGGTTCCAAGAAAAGTAAACTGACTATTGATAATAACGTGGTTAAGCAGACAAAGGCTGTAAGTCAATGAGCCGCAGCGTGCGTGGTGAATCCTCAAGCGCCTCATCCAAGACTGAATCTTCATGGCGATCAACCTCGCTAGGTAGCAGAGGTGACTGCCACAACAATTCCGAGTGACCACTTTTTGCAATTAAGTCATAAAACAAACCAAAAAGACACTAGGAAAAATACACAAAAAATGTATCAGCACTTTGAAACAATAATACAAGTGTGATTGCTGAAAAACATAGAAATTCAAACACTGAGGTAAATTATTTTACAATGCCTTCCCCTGCGGTGGTCTAGTTAAGATGTCTCCCAAAGTCCGAGCTGGCATGAATGATTAAGAGATTACACATAAAACACTTTGATTTAATGATAAAACACAGGTACTGAATTTATAGAATAACACTTGGCGTGCTTTGTGCCTTCTTTGGTTTCGTCAGGTTGCCACTCTGGGTCATGCTTTGTGGTTCAGAGTCGTGTATCGATTTAAGTTAATTTTTAACTTTCTGTATGTGTCGCTTTCCCAAATAGCGCAATGCCATCCCACGAATGTCCATGGGATGTCCTTTCCGGATTGCATGATATCCCTAGGATATCCTGTAATATTCATAGGATGTCCCATGGAGGATCACACTTTGGATATCTGTGGGACATCCCGCGTATATCATATTTAATTCCAAAGTGACACAACACTCGTGAAAATTGTGTGTTACACCACTGAATGGCGATACTTAATCTGCCCCAACAGTGTCCAAGGGAAAAAAAATCTATTTTCCTATAAATGTACTTCAGGACACCACTGTGTACAGTAAGGATATCCCATGGATGTTTTTTAAACGATATCCAGGGGAAATCGTTTTGCGGTATCCTATGGCTATACTTTGAGGATTTACCAAAAAAATTTCTCGAAGTTTTAAACTTGTTTAGTGTTTTTTAAATGTACATTACTGTGAACCATACGTCCATATTTCTATTTGTTATGTATTATAAAAAAAATTATGATGCACCATTAGAACATCCAAGGGATATCATATGGATGTCCGGGACACATTTGGTACATTCGGGACAAATATGGGATGTCCCTGGGATATCGTGTGCTGTTAGGGGTGTTGCAACTATCACAAAATTAAGAAAAGTATGGTTGTTAACGTAACATTGCTGAATTTTCCTATACATGCCGCACTGCGTGTCAGAGATGACACACACTTTGGCACTTACGTAGTGTACAGCGACGCTGTAATGCCTGGTGAAACGACAAATGTACCTCTCACCTAGGAAGCTGGGGCACACGTGGGTGTTGTTACTTGGCTTGATTGTGTTGGCTTGTTAAACTTTCCTTTGTTTTACGTAATCGCCACGAAGTGACAATAAGGTAGCAACTCAGCTGACCCTGTCGGTTTGCGGAAACGTCGTGGGGTATGTTCCGTAGGCCTCTAGGTTACTGATGGTGCTGGCTATGGCTGTAGGCATCATAAGTGCAGAAGCACGAACAGTCGCTAAGGAGTATGTGCTGTCAGACATACACCAAGCAAATAAATAGGGACATATTCTTTCAGTGTAAATTATTTAATTTTACTAAGTCTTTCTGTTTTTGTGGGGTAAATATCCTCGTAATAAACCAACCTAAAATTTTTACAACACTATAATACAGTCCCTAGTAACGTCTACAAAGCTAAAAATTTGTAAAAATTTATAATTAAGAATTTTTCATGCTAGAACCACATCGAAATTTTCTTTGAAAACAATTTCCTTTTCATGGATATGTACATTGGTAATAAATCTAATAATTACTAAAATAATTGTGCACTCCCAACTAGTGATGCTTAGGTCCGGTTGGATACAGATCCACGGAACTGGCTCACTCGTCGGAGTGGTGGATGCAGTTCCGCATTTAAAATGGAACCTAATCCGCTCGGACCTGGAAGGTGGTGCACTGGCAGAAGGAAGATCTGGACATAACTGTGACGCATGATTCGTTGGTTGTGGAGGAGAAAGAGGAGGAGACAAGAAAAGTAGCAGGCATGAATAAAGAAGAGGGGAGGCGAAAGGTAGGACGTGGATGCGCTGCTTCGTGACCCGACAGTGGTAGAACCAAATATGTTGGAACTGTTTCCATCAAATCCGACTCGCGCACCAACTCCAATTCCACAGCGGAACTGGAACTGTTGAACGGGTTTGGTACAGGAGAAGGGGGAAGGAAAGAAGGATAGAGGAATATTGACCCTTGATAATTCGGGAATGGGGAGGGTGTTGTATAGAGTTGTGAAACGTAATGTAAAAATTATATTAAGAGGGTAGGGGAGTGGTAAGTTGTGTGCTAGCGAAGTTTGTGTTCCGTCGGAACTGTAACTGTTTCGATGAAATAAAACTCGTGCTACAGGTCCGTCTCCGCAGAGGAACTAGAACTAAAAATAGTAGGGTTTGGTAGTATCGTTTTGGGGAGGACTGAAGTCGGTGTTCGGTCCCTCGGCTGCCATCTTGGATTTTCCCTCAAAATTTCCCTTTTTCTCTCAAAATTTCCCTTTTTCCTTCAAAATCTGCTCATTTTGACTCAAAATTTCCCTTTTCCTCTCAAAATTTCCCTCATTCTCTCAAAATTTCCCTCAATCTCTCAAAATTTCCCATAATTTCCTTCCAACCACCGAGTTATTGACCCAAACTCTACCTTGACCCTCCGGCTGCGTAAAGAAGCAAACTGACTTAATTTCACGAGTCAGATGGAGGCTGTCACAGGGAGCCACCATCTTGTTGTCGCAGCCATCTTGTCTTCTGGAAGGTCAGGCTCTATCACTCCTTCTGGCTATTGGTCTAGAAAATTCGTTAAGCCATGGCAGTCGCCATTTCGTCTCCTAGATTGTCATGCTCTCTCATTATTCAGGGATTTAAATGACTAGGATATTCTTATTATTTTTATGCTCTGTCATTCTTATGGTGGTCACCATCTTGGCTAGTCTATCACTCTTCAAGTATTTGACTTGAATATTCGTATTACTTTTTCATGCTCTATCATTCTGAGCCTGTCGCCATCTTACCTTCTAAAAGCCCATACTCTATAATTCCTTCTGGGAATTGCTAAATAATTCGTTAGGCCATGGACGTCGCCATCTTGCCTTCTAGAATGTCATACTCTTTCTCATTCATCGACTAGGACATTCGTATTAATTTCTCATGCTCTATCATTCTGGAGCAGTCATCATCTTGCTTTCTAGAGGGTCATGCTCTATAATTCCTTCGGGTTTTGACTAGAAAATTCTTTATGTATATTTCGCACAGCCCCGATAGTAGCCATCTTGTCTTCTAGAAGGTTATGCTTTCTCAATCTTCGGGGATTAAATTGACTAGAATGTTCGTATTATTTTCTCGAGCTCTATTATTCTGGGGCATTCGCCATCTTGCCTTCTAGAAGGCTCTCTAATTCTTTAGATATTTAATTGACTAGAATATTAATTTTTTTTTTTAATACTCTGTCGTCCGTTTGGTACTTACCATCTTGTCTAGACCATGCTGTGTCATTCTTCAGGGATTTAACTGACTAACATATTTGTATAGTGTTCTAATGTTCTATCATTCTGGTGCAGTCTCCATCTTGTCTTCTAAAAGACCATGCTCTATCATTCCATTGAATATTAAATCGTTCAGAATATGCATGTTTCTCTTTCTCTCTATCATATTCGAGCAGGAAGGTTCTTTGTCTAGAATGTGATTTTTGTGAAATTCTTGAAATGAATACATTGTCTAGAAGAAGCCCATTAGGGGAATATTAGTTTGTGTTTTTTATACAATCATTCATACGAGAGAATAAATAGAATGTATCTTCCCACCGTATTTTATATCGTTACAGCGCTACCTTAAATTTGTTAGAAGGTCGTTTACTACACCCTTAACATAATCGCGGAGATAGTGTCTCACCAATGTTATAGTATTACACTCTACATCCCTCCCTCCTGACATAAATGCGTCTATCCATCTGTACACATATTTGCATAAACTACAAGTATGGTTATAATATTAAAAGAAACGGACAATCATAGCCTTCTAATAAAAGATAATGCTTGCACCAAATGTAAAATCCATCGCTATTATTTTCATTTGTAGAAATTCCAATCTAAAAAAAAAAAAATATATCTCTACACAGCACATCGCTTCAAGTCAGCATCATTGTCTCCAAGAAGCGAAGAACTAGTGAAAAATAGAGCTTATATTTTTCTAGGTATAGAATTCTATTTAGACCATAGCAATACTCCCATCACATAAAGTAGCATTAAATATTCACGAAAAAAAAAAAACGGAGGAAAAATAGTAAAAGTGAAGGGGGCTAGAGAATAAATAGTTAGTATACAAATTCAAGTTATGTATATGATTATTAAGCCAAAGAATAAAAGCAAATAAAAATAGTCTTGAGAGACACATACAGTTAGTCAATGCCATACAGGTATTCAAAGAGAAAAGAGCCGACAACGATGTGAGATAAACTATCGGTTACTGTCAACAAGAAAAAAGTGAACTGTCACATTAGCAAATACTTCGACGAATACTCATTCTTATTTGACCAGCCAGTTTCCCAGCATGTCTCGTCTAGAAATATTAAGTTTTCTCTAAGGAACAAAAGCCATAAAATAGCGACTAGAGCTTCGAACAAAAAAATTCGTTTACGTGTGCAGGCTTCCATCTTCGATGAAAAAGTAATTTTTAAAAAAACTAAGCTCGAGAGATGCACAAATTTATTGTTTTTTTTTCTTGCTATGCATTGCAAATATCTTTACAACGACACGTCTCAACTCGTCAAATTAGTTTCCCGCTTACATTTCCTCAAGGAATAAAGTCTCGTTCATCAATGTCGCGAATGACAACAAGCGAGGAAGTAATGGATGTGGTAGGTAGTAAATTAAATATATATAATTTAGGAATGGTGTCTAAGTGTCATGGTATCGCACCCCTTGCATGTAGACTTGCGACTGGGGGGCATCTATCGAACGTTTGCGTGGAATGAGACCCTACTACTGTGTGTTGGAATTAACAGGACGAGCTGAAATGGAAGTAGCCCGAAAAAAACCTCCAACCGACTCATGTCAAAAATTGGGGGACCAGTCTCCCTGACTGAATAGGCGAGTGATCTGATCACTATGCCATCATAACCCCCCCTCCCCCCATTAGAATGAATACTCTGTTGTGGTAATTGCAATGATTGTTAGTACTTACAGTTTGCGATCAAGGAAATATCAGCATTCCAAGTGAGCACGAGACGAGACTATCTCCGTCGACGGCAAACATTCAACTGAACGACTTCGCACAGGTACAGCGAGTTAATACCTGGCTGATACCTGCCTTCCCTCCCTCCACCACATGATAGGAGAACGTGATAGATAATTCGTCCACGAGGAAGGGGATTGCACATTTATATAACAGTTTTATCAGTTAATTAAAATTGTTTATTTCATATATTAATACATTTCACATACTAGCTACAGTAACTCGATGATTGCAGACTCAAGCCGTGTGGGGCTTAAAACTTTTTTGGGCGAGATCTGTAGTGGATCTTACACATTTGTTCTCGGTTGTAGATGGTTGATGGCAGCTAGTGTCCAACCTGACCCCTTCTTAGTCAATTCTTCTTCCTCACGACACATTTTTTGTATACTATTTTCAACACTGCTTTCGATTCGATGTCATCTAAATTATAAAGAGGTACGTTTGTTGTCTTGAAAGCTTTCTTGCATGGTTCGTTAGGACTTGGCTCACATTTATTGTAATCACACGCTAACCATACACTATATTTCAAAGAACCATTGTTTTCCATTTCCGTCCTAAGTTGGCGTATTAGATTATCTTTTATATTGTCAAGAAACGTGTAAATGTTTTCTGTACTTTTAGATGTATTTTCTGCAGTTTACGTACCCATCGAACCCCGAAAAACAGATTTCTTCAATGCGAATCCATTAGAATTTGTCATATTTGATGCATGTAGTCGCGTAAGACATAGCTTTACATATTTTTACATGCTTGTTATATTCATTGTAGCAGAATCCGTCTTGACTGTTCCGTGTATGAAATTGGCGACCGCCCTTGTAACATCCCAGAGTCAAGCTGCAGAGTCCCGTGACGGTACGTACTGTCTTATTCGTACATGTTATCTCGTGTCGTCGTACATTACAATTTTTACTGAAAGCCTTGTCACAGTATCGGCATGAATGTCTTGGTACACATGAGCCAGCACTTACGTCTGCATTTCCCGAAGTGCTAGTTTCAAGTACATCGCAAGACATTACATTGTCTTGCTTAGCGGTATTGTCTTATGCCTATGTAATTTGTCAGTGCGTGCAAACACTCGTTGACACTTATCGATATGCAGTACGGAAAGGGTTCATCTTGCATTTGCTAATTCCATATCGCTTTACATCGTGAGCATACTCGAACGTCTGATAGCAGTAGCTGCAAGAGTGTCTAGTAGCAGTTGTCAGTCCTTTTGATTTTTTCATGGAAGTCTTCGCTGATGGTATGGAATTTCGTTTCTTCAGATACTGCAGGAAAGGTAGATGATTGATGCCTTTGCATGTACTCTGGTGCCTTTTTAAGTTGCTGCGACGTCCAAACTGAGTGTTACATTTTTCACAATGGTACACAACACGTTTCACACTCTGAAGACAACCTTCTTCATGCCGACGTTTGTTTTTGCTCTTAGCAAACTGCTTGTTGCAGTAAAGACAACTTCGCTGAATGTTATCCATCTTCACTGCAAGATGTTTACTCTTTCAAGGCTGAATAACAATAGAGCAGACTGTGGCTACTACAGTTTCCTTGTATCCCTGGTCACCTACATATCCATCCAAAAGTCTTCGAACATCGATTGGCATAACAACGTCAGAATACTAGGATCATGCAGGCAAGAGATGGACGACACATTATGGCTTAGACCTTGTGGAAGCACCCCAGATAAGCGACGTTCCACGCAACTTTATTAAGAAGGACGTCAGCATAGATTTCCCCGATAGAGTTCATGAGAACCGTGAAATGGGCGCACAACATACTGTAGTTTATTGGCAACATGACAAGCTCAGATATTGATTTTACATTTAATGTTGTACATTATTTCATGAGCTTACTTGCTTCTATAATAATACTTGACATATCAAGCATTGTGGTACACACACACAACAATCTATGGTTACTGACAAGCATCTCACATAAAGCTTTTATGTATTTACCCTAGTCTACAGGAAATAATAAAATGCAAACCGTATGTTGGACACTAAGATTCGTATAAGATAATGTCTTACATGAGCCTATTTTCTCCCACAACTCTCCAATCAGATGTAAAAACAATTTAAAAGCGTGATGAATAACGCAACGCCAGAGTTGCACACTTGTTTGGGCACAATAGTTTCGATAAAACGTTGAATTCACTAAACGCATAAAAATAATAGTACTTATTTAGTTATTTTTATTAAAATCGCAGATTCTCCCTTCACAATTGTGCTGCATGCAGCGAGGTAGTTAAAACTGTGCTGAATACAAAATATGGGTTGCGTTCCCCACTAACAAATACAGGATTTTTTTATAAGTATGCATTTAATAAGTTATGCACCATGATATTCAGTCCTCCGGCACCCCTCCACGTCCTAGGTCTTGTACTTCTCAACAAAGGACATGCTTTATATTTCTATTCGCCTTAATCGTTAATAATGCAAACCCGAGCAGCTGTACGTATGTAATGTCCCTGCATATGTTTCGGGTATTCTATTGCAATAGAGTTGTGTAACGTGCTTCTCTTTAATAGGTACGAAACAAACTACTCTCCTCTCCATACCTAAAATTCAATTTCATACCTTGGCAGGCGTTAAAACACTCAAAAACTCCATGAAATACTATCTCAAGTAAGTTAAAACGGTTTTGTTTAATCTCGACATGTATTTCTACTCTTCTTCATATATACGTTAAGAGCTTTAACTATCTAGTTTTTTGTTCAAATACACGTTCGCGAAATTACTGTATACGAAGATCGTGAAGATATAAGAAAGAACATCCTCTCTTTAATATAAGGATCCAGCGTTTTGACCCCCGACAGGTAGAAAATATTATTTAGTAAAGTGTTTAATTTTGTTTAATATATATATATATATATATATATATATATATATATATATATATATATATATACACACATATATAGTTTCATATTTCATAGTTGCTGAACTTCTGTTCTCCCTATAATCTTTTAGACTTGAAATACTTCTGTTCCTTTAAAAATATGAGTTTTTAAAATAATGATATTTTAACACATATATACTGTCATTTAATCATTATTATATAGATGAGATATCTACCATGCATTTACAAGTATCACTGTAGGTTAACATAAATGTATACCTGAAGATTTGTGCGAAATGTTAAATTCTTTCCTACGTTTTTCTTCTTCTTCGTGTTAAGCCACTGTAGCACAGTGGGGGTTCTGGGTTCGATTCCCAGGTCTGGCTGGGTGTAAATTTGTGTTTGTCCATTTGGGTCTCAAAAATTGTTACTATACAAATTGTCTCACGAAAAGTACTGGGGTCACTCAAATTAAGTCACATTACAGGGGGAAATGTTTGGTGCAGTGATGATGCGGAAGCTTCCGCATCGCCACTGCACCAAACATTTTTGTAAAAAAAGTGGTAGTGCTTGGATTTTAACCTTATGGTCCATGGTTCGAATCCCTGTCGCGGCATAGACTTTTATTACAACTTTGTTCAAGCTTGCAACTTACCTACCAGATATTAGTGTTAGATAATGTACTATAATAAATTATTTTGTACTAATAGAAATATTTGCTTACATATTCGTTAGACACTATGTGATGTTGGCTGTAAGTTTACTATTTCTGAAAATTACATTCAATAGCATCAATGATGCATTTTTCCTGTCTTCACCAAAATAAAATCTAAACGTGATGGCTTTTAGTTTCTCGGTCACACATACTGGTGCACCTTTAACTTTAGTATTGAGTAAGTACTTGTTCTATGAGACTTGTGTGTGCTTCTGACCAAAAAAAAAATTTGGCGTGTTGATATAAGTTCGTAGAAATCATATTTGGTTTTCAATTCTGCTTAAATCTTATCTACACACTCTGGATACGATGTATATAAAAATCTAGCCAACACTGACGACATGTAGTCTTTTACGTTGATATTGTGTGGGTTAATAATTGCACGTTAACTATTTAATGTTTTCGGGAAAATCAGTACTCATTTGCATTATGTAGGGGACACGCTTTGACGAAATGCCAGTTCATGCTTTTTCGCTAGCCGTCCCGCGATGTGGAATTGAGACAGAACACGAACTGATTACGCAGGCTATGTATATTACCAGTAATAGTAAAAATAATATTAATATCCTCGTACTAAATAATATTTTCAAAATATAAACAACCAACTCGTAAGGCTGTGTGTTGCCACTACTACTCCCTATCAACATTTACATCTGCAAATGAGTCACAATACCGACGTACGATACGTAAACTGAAAAAATACACACATATATATATATGTTTTATTGATTATATTGCATATTAATCTAATAGAAACCATAATAAAATATAAAAAAATATTTACTCTAATTACCTGCTAACACCAGACACTTAAAGCTGAGCTACGATCAAAACATTGACGAGGGCCTTACAGCTGTTCTGTACCCATAAGCAAAAATGTGTGCCGCAGATAGAATAAGAACTCAAGACCGTAGCATAAACGAATGTACCCTGCCAAAAATTACAATACAAAAAATTTTTTTACCATTATGTTTGGGAGATAGCTGTGATCGGGACAGGAGACATAGTGACTTTCCAGTCTGCTACACGACTGATGAATTAAATGCCATGCGGGGGAGGGTTATATTTATGCGTAGTGCTTTAACAGTTATATTTATGAGCCACATTTCAGACACAATTAACAGTCTCCTGCATCGACCTTCACCCTGACCACTCCTTTGACAGGCCGCGGGGGTAAAACTCATTAGAAAAGCAGCGGGGAGTTGAAATTAATTTTAAAAATGCGGCACTTTGGCCTCGTTTACCAAATTTTAGAAGGATGAGAATTAAGATCGGCATATGGCGCGTCTCTCCTCGGTTCATATACCTGGTTTCATTCTCCCCACAAAACAGTTTTTTAAAGGCAGAGAAGAAAGAGGAAGATACGAATTATGGCTTGTTGGTCAGTGATGGTACTCGGTCCCCTCACCCCATCCGCGTTTTTTACGGGATGAAACTAATTTCGATTGCCTCCTTTTTCCCAAGAAGTTGGATTCGTATAGCCCGAACATCAGATGATAGATGGAGGGACGATGCGAATTGTGACTTACCTGATTGCAAGCCAGTCTGGGGTTAATTACATTAGCACAAGGCTTGAGGTGGTAAAGGATAACACAGAGACCTGCTTTTGTGAGTAACTATACGTAAGATTGAGACAGTGGAGGGAGGCATATTGTGCATTGGCACCATATACTCGGATTCATGTCCACCATAAGACAGATGTTAGAAGCGTTTTTACGTGATTTAAGATTGTGAGATTGTGTTCTGGCCCCACTGAGTTAATTACACGAAAATATTTCGCGTTTCGTCTGTTACCTGTAAATATGTTATCCGTTTGTGTTGTCAATAATTTTCCTTGTCCGTGAGTGGTGGCTGCTGACCTCTGACCTGGACTTCTTTATTATTATTTTTCTTCCCCAACAATCTGACGATTCAGAACTTCACGACAGTCTGTGACTATGTCTTGATTTCTATCAGTATAAATTATTAACCACTCATTTCTGAAGCATGTAGCTTATTTCACGTCGGCATACTGATAGTCAATCGTGACCATTTAACATGAAAATAATTCCTTTGGTAGATTCGTATGGTACATTCCTTCTCTCTCTTTCTCTTGTGAAAAGTACTATTACATAATACCCTGTAAATATAACAATATTTACTAAATAACTGTTTGAATTATAACTTTTTTCTGAACTAAAATTATACTATGTTGATTTTATGCTGAAAATAAAAAATATTTATATGAATTTTGCTACACAAATTTACTGAAATAATTTTTTCTCCAAACAGCTGCGCATGTAGTACATGCCTTTTTACAAAAACACTTGTTTACACCAAATAGTGCGACAAAAAATATAAATGCATATGTACACGTAATGAAGACAATATATGCATACATGACTTTTGCCTCTATGCGTATGTACACTGACTTGTCAAGAAATATTTTTACGACATCCACACTCTTGCAAAAAATATTTACACCATATTTAACACATTCGGTTGACATTGTACATGTATGACTGGCAAGGCATGAAGTAGGCCTATTTGCAACAAATTCGATACGTTAGTTTGACATTTTTGTAAAGCATGTTTACATGTATCAGCTCGTCGGACGAGTAAAGTTACGTTGAGAGCAGGCTCGGTATTCGTAGAACAGTCTCGTACTACCACGCATGTCGCCTTCATCCACTGTCCGATTCTTGCAGTAGGATGCTGACGATTTTATTTTGAAGACAAGACAGCCGTTAGGAAAAATGCGCAGCAGAGAATTTTGACAGCATTCAAATAAATTATGTTCATGATTAAATAACCAATGTCCACCGCGTTCGTTGTTGAATTCAGTATTTATTTAGCCATTGCCAGTCCCTAAAAAGTTACGTAAACACACTGTTCGTCTAGTTGTAGACACACGATGCGAATGGTACTGGCAGACTCGAGCACAGAAGCTTTTTAAACATACTGCTAACTGAGCGCCACGTCAACCAGCTTGCCTGTTTCTTTACAATTTCATCCATTAACTGTAATAGGTGAGAGAGCTGCCAGTATGTTGTTGCCTTACATGTACACCAACTCTATCAAATCATTTCTCCCTCGACAAACATACCGTTTGACTACTTGTTGTAATACTGACCTACATATGCACTGCTCCAGCACGAGGGACAAATACATTTTTTAAAACAAAAGTCGATAAATAAAGTCCACATGTTAGAGGTGTACACACAGGTGTCATGTCATAACTGTCTTACTTGGTTCAATATTGTGGCGTGAAGCTTTCCCGCACAGGATTCTTACAGTCTACGATAGTCAGCTTGTAATATATGATGTTGTCGAACCACTGCCGCTGTAAAGTCTGGTATTCAACGCTCTTTATTAAACTTGTTGTATTCGTCGTCGATCATGCAGTCCTTCTCAAATTATACACTGGGTTAGGTGATAAAAACAACATTCTTTAGCTATCACATTTGATCATACATATTCATTGTAGCACATACAGTGTTCCAATCCATTTCATGCTTCTAATTTTCCTTGAAGGTCTGCAGGCTGGAAATTAACTCGTCTGTGGTCGACGCTAATTACTACATACTGAGCAACGTTTAGTGGATTGAAAGTCATACGTTTTTTCCGTATGTTTAGCGGGAAAATAAGGTTCAACTTCTACACTAGTGAAATCTATAAAACACGCATTACTTTTCCGCTACCGATCGGCTTGAATGCTCCATAAGTAATCCGTGCTGTAAAGTTGCTCAGTTCACAGAAGGTAATGAATATCTGCACGTATCGCTTCGGTAAATGATCGCGAAATTTACTGCCCAATATATATATTACCAGCTTTCCACAATATGTTGACTATATAATCTGTAAATCGTTGGAAGTGTAAGGTTTCACATTTTTTCCAAATCGGTCAAATTCTGGTTAGCCAGTAACCGGTTTGGTTTAGCGGTAAGATCAATTCACGATGCTACTTCAGCGTTTCTGATGTCACTACTGACGTAAATACGATTCGACGAGACTGATATATGCTTGACAGTTTCCCGACACCTCCAATGACACATTTTGAAATTAGCAATCACTTCCTCCACGTCTCACAGCACACAGCCACAATAATAATGAATTTAGGTTATGGCAGCTTCCTTCTTTAGTGATACTTTATCTGTGTCGAATAGTAAATGTTAAACAGTCTATAAAATTAACATTAATCAACAGTATAAAATAATATTTTCTACCTGTCGGGATCAGAACACTGGATTTTTACATTACAGAGAAAATGTTCTTTCATAGGCCTATACCTTCACGATCTTAGTATACAGAAATTTCGCGAATGTGTATATGAACTAAACATGTAGATAATTAAAGCTCTTAATGTATTCGAAGTGTAGAAATAGGTGTCGAGAATAAACAAAACCGTTTAACTTACTTACGATAGTACTTCTTGGAACATTTTTGAGTACTGTAACACCTGCCAAGATATGAAATTGAATTTTAGGTATGGAGAGGAGAGTAGTTTTCTTTCCTACTTATTGAAGAGAAGCACATTACACAACTCTATTGCAATAGAATACCCGAAACTTATGCAGAGACATTACATACGCACAGCTGCTCGGGTTGCATTATTAACAATTAAGGCAAATAGAAATATAAAGCCTGTCCTTTGTTGAGAAGTACAAGACCTAGGACGTGGAGGGGTGCCGGAGGACTGAATGTCATGGTGCATAACTTATTAAACGCATACTTATAAAAATCCTTTATTTGTTAGTGGGGAACGCAACCCATATTTTGTAATCAGCACAGTTTTAACTACCTCGCCGTATGCAGCACGATTGTGAAGGGCGAATCTGCGATTTTAATAAAATAATTAAATAAGTACTATTATTTTTATGCATTTAATCCATGCAACGTTTTATCGAAACTATTGTGCCCAAACAAGTGTGCAACTCTGGCGTTGCGTTATTCATCACGCTTTTAAATTGTTTTTACATCTGATTGGATACTTATGGGAGAAAGTAAGCTCATGTAAGACATGTCAGTTTGCTGCTTCAAGGAGCCGGACGGTCAAGGTTTATTTTGGGTCAATGACTCGGTGGTTGGAGGGAAATTTGGGAAACGTTGAGGAAAAGCGTAAATTATGAGTCAAAATGAGCAGATTTTGAGAGAAAAAGGGAAATTCTGATGAAAAATTTTGAGAGAAAATCCAAGATGGCGGCCGATGGAGCCCCCCCCCCCCATAACGAACTTACCAAACTCTACTACTACTGAACTGCTCTACTGCTAGTGTTGTGACTGAAAATGCAAAGTTATCCGACTTATAAACAGTGGTAATACATGGCAATTCAAAGTTTTGTTCAGGATTGTAAAGTGATTCCGCACTACACTTATTTTTGATGGTGGCATTATGAATTGTTTGCATAACAAAACCTATCTATTAAAAACTGTTTGGAAATTTATGTAGACCTATTCATGGCCTACACAGTAATTGTAATCGGAAAAAGGTATTTTTAAAAAAAAATCCGGGCCATTCGCCCTTTCGTGCAATACAGTTATTGGACTGAGTCCACATGCCGGACTCGTTCGTTATGTACTTGTTTGCGCAATGAATTTTGTACTGTTGCAACCAGTTCCAACTCCGTTTCCGTGCCCGGAGCTGAACTGTTGCGAACAATTCCGACACCCTTCCTTCACAATTGAAGTAACAGTTATACCATTACATGATCTTTAAAATACTATGTATTATATCCCGTAATTTTTTTCATATGCAAATTATAGTTATGTAAGTTTCTCCACTGGAAGATAACTTGTGCAGTTATAACAGTATAACCTTACTTTTGCATGCACGCGAACCTATCTATTTCAACCAATTAAAACATTTTCTACCCGGCTTTGACAAACTCTAAAACATTTTTTTTTATTGGGGAAAATGACGGGAGCCAGCACAAAATAAGTTTGCTGACTGTTTCATTTTATGGCCATAATACAACACAATTTAATTTTATGAGATCAACACCATGAAAGGTCTAGCACGAAGCCGGACGGCCGGACCCAATGGAACGGGTACCAGTAACCAGTTCCGAAGAGCTGGATGTGGTTTTGGATCCAGGTCCGAAAAATATCCGGACCTACACACCTCTGCTTCCAACCTGCTGCAATGCCATTCAGCAGCAATGTAGGTGATTTCCTCAAAAAGTGATTTTTACGAATTAATAACTACAATATATATTTTTCAGGTCACATCAAATTTACTTTAAACGTAATGTTAATTCTGAGAATTAATTAAGAAAATGCATAAAAACTTCTAACCGAATCATTTAGGAGATGTTTGGAGGCAAAAACTGCTACACTACAAGAATATTTCATTATTTGCCATACAAGTGCAATAACTATGTATTAGATATTAGCGAAGCGATATCAGAAAGAGCGAGCAGTGCATGCCAGTGACATTACTTGGCAGAATGGAAGAGAGGAGCAGTGCGAGTCGAGGAAGGACCCAAGCATTTCCAATGAGACTTATATTAACTTGCAATTGGGCAACCCCCCAGTGGCAAGCTATAACATCCTCCTTTATCCCTTACTAATCCTTTTCCTAAACTTTCCAACCTTTCTCACTGTCACCAACTCCTCCGAAAGTAAATTACACTCCCTCACCGACCTCCTAAGCACTGACTGCCTACCACACTCTGTTCGGCTCCTCGTCACCTGACTCTTCTCACAGGTATTTCCTGCCTTAGTTAACAACCAGCCTAACTTACCGCAACCTCTCTCACCATTTACCATTCTGTACATCCCAACAAGCCTTTCCACACTTCTCGTTTCCTTCAAAGAGTCTCCCCCCCCCCCCAAACAGTTCCTACTGCATCACAGATAGACGAAAGTTCACCTCATCCACGCCAGCCTGACATTGCCTTCTCCATTTAGCCTTCACCCATTTCACTTTCTCCAGCTCCTGTACCACCAATTCCATGTATGAGTCCCACTTCGCTGCCATATTCTCAAACATTATACACCTTTTCCTTCACTGCACTACTAACACCTTTCCCTTCCGAGCATACCTAGAGCAATTGTATTCTGAAGCATCCTCTATCTCCTGCCCATCCCATCTGTACACATCAGTAATCCTGACCTTCTTTCTCGTAAACCCAACAATTCTTGTCATTCTCACGCTTGTTTACATTTTGTTCTCTTCCATCCACAATCGTATCCTGTCTATATGTCGTCCTGCAACTTGTTCCCCCCACCCACCTCTGCATATAAAACACAGTCATCGGCAAACAATCTTATTTTGCCACTCACCCCCACATCCATGTCACTTGCCATTATTATGAACAACAAAGGCCCCAGTACACTTCCTTGTAGCACACCAGATATAACCTCTCCCTCTTGCAATAATGAGTCTCCCATTTTTGCCCTCTGCCTCTGCTCCTTGAGGAAGTCTCCAATCTATCCCACTAGAACTTTGTCTACCAGCAATTCATCGGTTTTCAGCATTAACACCCCTTATGGTACATAGCTAGGCCTATTTTATTTTCAAACCAAGCTTTGAAGTCTAGTATAGGTTCTTAATTTGGCCCTGAATTCATTCAAGTTCAGTGACTGGAGGCCACCATTTTTTTAAAAGTTTTAATTTGATTAATTTTTTTATGTAATGCAATTCTTACAGTATATTTCTGAAATGTATTTATTATTTGTGAAGATAGTATTTCCAGAAAAAAAATGAATACTTAGTTTATATTGTTTGTGTAATAAACAGTTTATTTGTTTTGCGATGTTTGCAAAATCATTTAGAACTCACGTAGCATGAAAAAGGTTGAGTGTGTAGTGTTATGACCATGTGGGTTAGGTAAATGAAAACAATAAATCATACAGTTATCTCAATCTCAGTAACGTTATTTAGTCGAACGAAAATTAAACCTGCATGTGAATGGCTTCAGTTATTATTTATTTCCTGTTAAATGGAACATACAGATACAAATCGTCACTGACGAAAGATGTACTGGCCTCCTTGAGCAGAGCTCCAGGTGGAAACCTTGACAGTAAACAATAGGTTTAGTAATAAACAGGCAGACAGGAATACAAAATTTCACATTAAGGGAAGGGCCCTTAAGAGATGAACTGAGAATAGAAGTTAACAAAACACACCTGTGTCAAATAATGAAGTCTACAAGTGTAACACCTTCGAAAATGTTATTTGGGAGAGATTTCCTCCTTCCTAGTCACCTACTGTTTAGACGACCATCTGAAGAAGAGGTAGCCATCCCAGACTATGCCAGTGATTTACGTCGGAAGTTAGAGGACATACATGACTTCGCTGGGCAAAATCTCAGGATTAGTACCGACCGAATGAAGACCAGATATGATCGAAGAGCATCTTCTGAGCAATTTAAAGAAGGACAACTGATACGGTTTTACAGCCTACTAAGATGGAAGGGATACTGCCCCAAACTTCAGAAAATTTGGGAAGGCTCTTATAAGATTACAAAAATAATCAGTGACGTAGTCTTTAGGATATGGCGCAGTGGCTCTCGGGCTAAACCCAAAGCTGCTCACATTGATCGACTGGCACTTAATGGAGGTCCAAGAAGTAGGAAACCAAAATATTTAAGATTTAAATATCTTCAATTGTGAGTAATAAATAATACTGTATTTCGAAAAGTAACAGTAATAATAACAATATGCCTGCAAAAATTTATGAAATGTTGTAATTTATACAAAACTAAGTAAAATATAGGCGTGTGGGTTGTGGCAATATATAATTTTGACTTGGTCCCGACGGTCTGGCATAGCTTATTGCAGGGAGTATGTACCGCCGACTATGAATGTTGTTACACAATTTTATCTACTCTTTACTGCACACATTTTAGCATAGTCTAGGCTGCAAAATAATACACTAGCGAAGAATCTCTTCCTTCACATTTATAGAGTGCACATTTAAAATACCCTCATAGCAAAATAAGCTTGATTCAAGCTTGAATCATGCTAACTAGTCTCCACGCGACAAGCCTTCAGTAAGCTTGCTAGGAAAGCTTGATTCAAAGTTGCTGAAAGTTTGTAGCAAGCTAGCCTCGTACAAGGCAGATACAACTGTAAAAAAAGCTTGACTCAAGCTTGAGACAAACTTACCAAATAGGGTTTGTAATGGCAAGTCTAAATCAAGTCAATTGCAGGCTTGCTGCAAGCTTACATGCTATCTGGGATACCATAACTGGCCGCTGTTGGCACAGTAGCTAGATCAATCGCCACCCACCACGGTCATCTGGGTTCAATTCTCGGCGGGGCCTGTTCCCGGATTTTCGCATTTGGGAATAATACCAGACGATGCCACTGTTCGTCAGGTTTTCTCGGGGACCTCCCGTTTCCCCTGGCCCTTCATTCCGGCGCTGCTCCACACTCACCTCAAGTCGCCCCTAACCAGCTCTAAAGACTTTTATTTTGAGTGCTGTCCAAAATCTCTTCACTTCACAGCAGCACAACATGTTCAATTTAGAATTTAGGTTGATGCAAATGAATACTGGCAAACATGAAATTTTCGACACACCTATCTATCATAAGAGTAAAAATAAAACAAAAAATTTTTGAATCACTGTAATATAAATGAAGATGAATTTCGTTACTTGAAATGGGTTAAAATATTGTAAAAATACGAGCCATTATTTGGAATTCGACATTTACATTTAATACGTGAAATATATCGTAATAACTGACGAATATATCTTATAAACGTATTTGAAAAAAAAACAAAGAACACGCTGTTTGACATTTTCACTATATTTTGTACAAGAACATAAAACAGCTTTTAATGTGTGCTACTATATAACCAACATTTTGACGAAACAGCTGTTAAACTCATTGAAAGTACGAAGTTTACGATAAAATGAATTATATAATATATTTAAACAAGTATTGTTAAATGAATTTACGTAATTTTTTCTAACAACACACTCTACCGCTTGATGGATAAGTACACGGTATGGGTTTGCTAACAGTACGGAATACAATATCTTATCACTTATTCTTTGACTATAACAAACTTTTTGAATAACAAAGTCTGCAACCGATAATCGATTATCTTATATTTCACAGAATCCCTGTTCGGTACCCGACAGACCACACTCGAATTTTTGCGGGAATAGTACCTTTATGTCACTGGCAGGTAGGTTTCCTTGGAGATCTTCCATTTTCTTAACCCTTGCAACCCAGACACTGCTCTGTCCAACTCACTGGCTCTTAAAATTCTCCTTCAAATTGCTTGAAATTACGATTTTCAGTAGATCAATCTTGACAGTTACAATGTTCGGTCTACTGTTACTTTTAGCTTGTATTGCATGTGGTTTACGTAGTTAATTTTCTCTTATAGAGAACTAGCTTCTCGGCTGCGGCTTTGCTTGTGTGGACTTTTTTTAAATGAAATGCTATAACTATTGTTGATCGTGTTAAATAAATATAAAGGACATGGCGGAAACACATTTAACGATTTGTCACCCCCGAAGCAAGTAATACCACACCACGCTTATGAGAAACCAGGTATTTTATTATGTTGGATAATTTACCACTTTTCACCCCTCAGTGGGTGCCTACTATGCAAGAGGAAGCAACCATTGAATGTCCATACATTAAAACAGAAAATTAACGCTTATGCCAGCTGCCACCAATATGTGTGCTGTCCTTACATGGGATCCAAACCCAAAAACATCCTGCCAGTGTTTCAAGTAACTGCGCCAAAATGGCCTTCGGAAATCTCAAGAAATTTAATGTGTTTATACAGGCCAGTTCCCACTCAGGGATACACATCAGATGGCAAAAAGTAACAACTTTTAAATTATTTGTCATTGGTCATACCTGCTTCCTGGGATGTCTGGAACATTTTACATCTTTCCAGCTCATAAATGGTAGAATTTAGAAAAATCGTGAAATACGTTTTTTTTTTTTTTCTTTTACGTAAGCTTCATTCATATTCAAAGATGATCTCAATATCTGGACAGGTTTAAGAGATACAGAGGATTGATTAATTGAAACCACATTATATTTTTTACGTCCTTGGAGTTTGCATTTCATAAAATCATCAAGCTACTGTTAATGGATATATAAGTTTCATTCTGAAGCAAATGAGTCATCCATATCCAAAACTCGTTAAGTCCATAAAGCAAAATTTTTCGGGAGAGAGAAATAATGTTCTATTGCTCTCCTAATAGAGATAAAATGTTGGAAAAATTAGAACATATCCGTTAAATACATTACTTTGTATTGACAATACCGTATAAAATCGCACAACAGCAGATCCTTAAGAAAACTTTATAATATGTTGGACTTAATGGCTTATGAAACTCTAATGTGGACTCAACGATTATTGGAACTGTTTTGTAAAACAAAATGGCGCAATTAGGTAATTCAGGAATAGCAATAAAACAATATTTCAAAGCACAGTGTTCATTTATATACACAAAAATTGGAAAACAAATGAAATCACGCTATTTATAACTGCAAATTAAAAGTCTTTTTCTTTTGTGAGCATATTAAATCCCCAAAACATTATCATCTTCTTTGGGAAGGTCCCCAATATCGTCCACATCGTCTTCTTCATGACCATCTCGTGTTAAACATTCTTGGTCAAAACAAAGTTGCTTGTAAAAAGATAACCTTTCATCCATCTCTATTTCTGGAAACATTCTGTGAATAATAATATATTTTGGACATAACACATTTTGAATCTGTAGTACGAGATATAAAGAAACAACTAGCTGGACTTGACGACTTTTGTAGCTGGTTTTGATTGATATATTTATTTATTCATTTATTTATTTATCCACGAAGTGTTCAGCCACTGGCCGTTTTACAACAGATCGTGTTCAAACAGATAAACCACAAAAATTACATACAGTTGATGTTATATTATTAAACTTAAACCTATAAATTATTGTGAAGTTATAACAGTTTAGTTACATAAGGTGAAAGGTGACAATTATTTATCGATATAACGTGTTTTGATTCTGTTTTGGCCGTGGACATGAGATTTGGAACTGTACCAGTTTTCAATGCTGTATCTAAGGGCAAACAAACGAGTTTTTGTGCTGTTTTACTTCTTCGAACGATGCCTATCTTTAGGCTCTACAGCATGGCGCGAAAATCAGACTTTCGAAAATTTGTTGACTTAACGAGTTTTGGAAATGGACGACTCAAATATCACCTTATATCTCAACAGGGTTTAGAGTTATCGAAGTTTGATTGAAAGCACATTTTACTGCTTTTCACCCCTTAATTTGCAAGTATCGAAACATTGAAAAATCATTTAAAAATTCATTGTTGCAAGCTTTATTCTGAAGCAAAAATCACCGTGATATCTCAACGGGTCAAAGCGATATCGAAGATTAATGTAAAAACCATTTCACCCCTTCTCACCTCTTGAATTTTCGAATGTCGAAAAATCCTGTCTTAGTGGGTGCCTACGGCGAAATGGATCTCACAGTCGAAATTTCACGTCTATAGGTCCAGCGGTATGGACAGTGCATTGATGAGTGCGTGGATGAATGAGTGGGGTTCTTCAATTTATATATACAGATTTATTTGCCCTTATGCTCAGTTTAAATTGAAGTGCTCACCTCTACTCAATGATCAAACTATATATATATATATATATATATAAGCAAACTATAGCGTTGCATTTACTGTCATGCGATCACTTTAAACCGCCTTTTTATATGAGGGAGCAAGAGAACGACAACATTGTGGAATTATAGTCTGTTTTCATATATTTTGAAACAATCTATTTCACACTTTAAAAGCTCTTAGAAATTTTGGCCTGGAAATATGTTGGGAAGCAATAAATTCATTAGGGTGTTTAAATGTTATGGACTGATCTGCAAGCTTTTAACCTGCCCGTTATTTGAAATATGTACTCTTTTATCGAAAACGAGTTGTCCAGCTATACGACTTTCATTTATTACAGGACGTGAAGTGAGATGGAATGGGACATCTATGGGGTAACGCTCACTTTTAATACGGAAAATGTATAGATTTACAATGACGTTCTAGTGCACCAACAGGACTTAAATGCGATACGTTTTATTTATGAAATAATTTTCCGTAGTCGTCTACAGATTTTCACAAATGTACTATAATATTTCCTAATGTGTATCTTGACCTTAGAAGTAGGACTTAGCTGTAAAGTCCTGCCAAAGTCAATATATTGTTATACATGGGGAAAAATGTAAAATTTCTGCTCACTTCAGGAACGCTATTCTGTGCAGTAAATACTTAAAGTAAGATATTTTTAATTAATTAGAGTCTTCCTTTATGTTTTCGAGAGGAAAATTAGAAATGTTTAAAGCTTTTTCGAGAGAACTTTTGCCCCCTTTACGTGAACAATATTAGTTTGAACGGCGAATTTATTACAAGAAACACCTATGCTTTACTATCAGTGACCCTTACTGAAATTCAGGTTGAGACAAGAACAAACTAATATTATTGTGAGTTTATTTATATGATTGCTGTTACAAGTTATTGTTGGGGGACGGGGGATGTTCGCTCAGATGGTCGCTAAACTGTGGGTTTGTTTAGATGATTTTAGGGTTAAATGACACAGACATTTATGGTTAACGTCATTTAATGTATTACAACGGCAGATACTTTGAACACAAGTTACAAAGTATTATATTAATTTAGGAGGGGAGCACAATATTACTGATTATTAATAAATTATATTAAGTTGATGGTTGCTGCCACATAAATAGATCTGACGACCTTACCGAAATTGGATTGATGAGGCAGACGGCATTGACAGACGAGCACGCCCCTGTCGGGACTCGACCCCGAGCCCGGAGGAGAACTTGGACTGCTGTTGAACAGATGAGTGCTGGTGGACGATGGGCCTAGTCTACTTGGTAACAAGGCGTTATATTGGCATGCTTGTCCTCGTTATTGAGGCACGACGAGGGGGATGAGGTGAGTTGCTGTCTTCCGTGGTTTCCCAACGCTGGCCTAATTACAGGCCACATTTCTCTCGCTGTCCAGCTTGCCAGGCAATATCATAACAGTACCTGCTCCTACTGTTGCTACGCCACTGCATTACTAATTGCAAGAATTAAAATATCTGCTTGTATATCTATTACTTACACTACCTATTTCTCTGAAGCATAATGCATTCTATATTGCTACGCATTGGGTATTAATGAAGCTGTAATGTTTTATGTATGTAACTAATTGTGATCAATGGATGTTTAAAATATAAAAATGCAAACATTATATTAACAATTTTTGGTAAAAGTGCCAATGTTAAGCTAGATTTAAAAGTGTAGCTGTACGGAAGTGTGTAAGGTTTTTAAATTATACTATATGCAATGACCAATTACCAAAACTACCCCAACATTTACAAAGTTGCTAGCCAAACACACATATTTCAAGATACCCAAAATTCTCACACTCACTTTCAGACTGTTCAAACCAAGAATTTAAACTCCCAACAAAGTCGTTGTAAAATGTCGCTCACAGCCACCTAACAGAAGCAGATATTTTTGTCAACACACGTGTGTTCAGCAAGCCAATTTCTCAAATATATAAAAATAAACCTAACGTATCTTCTTATGACGTTGTTTGTCCTGCGCTCTAATAATGTAAGTTGTCTGGATTCCTGATGGGCATCCTCATATGTCTCGGATCGACTAGTCCTGGCAGTGGACAGTTTAAATATCATTATTTTAGTCGACTTTCCATAATTCTTGATCAGTATTAGTCATATTTTTCTAGTATTGTTGCAATAATGCATTTCCTTGTACATATCACAAGAAGACAACATTTTCTTTGGGTGATGTGCAGCTGTCCCTGTATTTAATTAAAGTAATTGTGATTTTTGATGACAATTATTCCGTCTTTCGTTTCCTGCAAGAATTTTATTTTTCCTGCAGCAATAACTCATTATACTCACTACGAAATTTCTCATCATGTATACATTTCAATAACAGGTATGTCTTCCTGTCACTGAGCATATAGTGTATTGTAGTGTAAGTAAGGACGAGCGCCAACTACTTTATTGACAGATGCAATATTTTTTGTGTACACAACATTAGACCATTTTTTTTCATAAGAGCTGTAATTTATCAGCTGTAATAGTGGCAACAATGATCCAAACTCGATTTGATGTCGTACTCAATGTTTTTGAGCAGAATATAGACTGAAGAGTGAGTTAAAAATAGTAGTATTACTGTTAATGCTTTGAAGACAAAGGTATTTGCTGTAAACAAACAATAGATAAATTGAAGTCAGATATAATGGGACTAATTATTTGCAATAGACTCAGCACTTACTGGGGTTACCAAGCCCTGTTGATATGAAAGAACATCCACTCCCTTAAAATTAATTGGTTTTATAAAAAGGAAGGTAATTAACCAAGTTCCAACATGTAAATTTATTTTCTTCAGTCATTACATTGTCTTATGTTGATATTTAATGAGAGTTTAGCATATTTGAGAACACTACAATAATATTGCGAGAATTTCACGCGTAACACCTGCAACATACGTTTATATTGCGTGGTAAAATGAAATACGCTAACAAACTTGAATAATCCTTAAATTCATTGTTTTGAACCAAAAAGATAAATAATACACATAAGGGGAATTAAATAACTTATTTAATGTAATATAATATTACGTAAAAAGACTGGATACGCGCACCACTCACAGAAATAAAATCGTAAATGAATTAATGAAAAAAACAACGAAACTTATTTTAATTCAGGCTTGTTGCAGTTCGGTCAAGATGGGAACAAGTAAGCCAAGTTCGAATTCGGCTCTATCGATGCATATATTAATTTTACAACTCTGTGTGAATGTGAACCTGATTTTACTGTTTCTAAGAGGGATAACTTCTTCCATTAGCAGAAACAATTTACAACAAAATTCTCGCACATTGGAGTGAAATAAATAGCACATTATGCGAAGGTATAGCAAGTTGCCACATGCCCGAAAGTTTCTACAGAAAAAAAAAAGCATAAAACGAGTCGCCGTTGTGATAAACATCGCTGGCCTCTTTTTTTAAACACACAAACCCGATTTGTTCCAGTTTTAAATATTAACTGTATAACACATACACTAATATCACTATACTCTTTTATATTTTTTTTTCACAAAATCGAATTATGATATTTCTTTATAAATTAAATGTTGGGATTAATTAAAATGCTGCACTGTGATAGCCAAACTTCTAAGATGACGATTTTAAGTGTTAAAATCGAGGCAGGGAAATAATATTGTTTTATTAATTTACCTCATACTCCACGATATATCGAGCTGGAATAACACAAAGAATTAAGCAAAACACTGAGTAAAATTGGTAAAATGTTTATTTTTTTTTATCGGGTGATTTGTATTACTTTATCTTTTGCTGACTAGTCAGCTGCTTAGGAACTTAGGATGGTCTCGGACTGCCATGAGTTATTATTTTGAATCAATTGCCCCACTTAAGTACGAGATGATTAGTCAAAGAGAAACACACACAAACACAACAGAGAAACACAGTTCTTGTTATCGTCCCTAATCAGGCGTGGGCCAAGCGCGAAAGCTGAGTTCATTTCCCTCCCCCTCCCCTACATACTTCTTCCACCCTTGTCTTGTCAGGAGGCAGCGGGGAGGGGGGGGGACCGCCACTTATACGAATGTGTGTTTCTCCGAATTTCTTCATCCTTGGTTCCGGAGGAGGGAGGGTCGTCCCCACTCCTCTCTCCCCATCCTTCCTTCCCTCCCTGAGACGGACCGGCTGTCCCGCTCCTCCGTGTGGTTCAATGCCGGGATTCGTGCAGAAACTACGTAACTACTACTTGTTATTATGTACACAATTTGTAAATTTAAAAAAATTAATCATTCATGGAGTGGAGTTTGCGAAGGGATTGACTGCAAATTAAATCAAACATTTGGTATGATATTTGTGTTTATTTTAATAAAAGCACACAAGAAATACTAAGGTTATAAATTTATATTAATTGTAGCACATACCTTACAGTACAACAAAACACTGTTTAATGTAGGGAAAATATTCTAACTAATTCACTTCTCCTGTTTCAGTACTAAGAGGCGTAGTGTAATTTTATTAATTAATAGTGCTAAGAGATATGGTGTATTTTTTATAATTACTGGTAATGTTATTTTAAAAACATATTCTTTATAACTTACGTGAAACTCGAAAGTACCTTAAATGTATTAAAATTCTCAACTGTATAAATAGTTCGCATAAAGTAGTTTGCCCTTTCGAAAGAATTTCTTGTTTGTACAGGCTAAATGTATATCTCGACTTATATGTACATGTCGAAAAAAATATCTCTGAACGATCGTGGTCTGGATAGATAAATAAAAAATAATGTACGACTAACGTGATTAGTCTACTTAACGCCATGGCAGAAAACAGTATACGAAATGTCTGCAAGCGAGAAACGCATTGATGCTTTTAATATAACGGAAAATATTATTACGTACGTATTTTGTACTTGTTTTCGATAAGTGACCGGATTCCGTCTTACAACAAGACAATACTACGCTACTCTACCCCAGGGCGAACACTATCGCAGATTATAGTGCATATACATCTCTACTGCGACAGGTAAACTTCTTGTATTTTCATACTATGGAAATTTCTTGTACGAGCACAAGCACCTGTAGAGCGAAAACTACCGTGGATAACACCACAGGAACCTCTCCACTGCGAAAGTTAAACTACTTGTAGGCTAATGCTAGCGCACACGGACACGAGTTTCCCTCTGAAAGCCTTTGTTGAGTTGGAATCATAGAATTATATGATTATCATAATTTTTTTGTAATTAATTTCAAATGTGTGTTATCGAGACATACAAAGTATTAGTATCAGCAGCAATATTTCAGTCGGCGAAACAAGTTAGAAACGAAGACGGTGAAGGTATATTGAAAATGAATTTGAGCAGCATATAAATTTATTAATTAATTTATTTATTTAGCATCTTGAACGTCTGAATTTATTCATATGTATATTTATTACTAGTAGCAGGCTCTCTTAAACTCGAGAAATATTTTGTACAAACCTTAATCAAATATTTCCGAAAGGATTTGTATACATTTTCGCACTATACAAGTTGGCAGTTGCAAAAATAGACTTCCCATGCACAACTGAACTACCGTAGAAAGACTGCGTGCAATCCTATGTCGCTTTGAGGAAACCAAATTATGACGACTTGTAAGTAAATATGTTCTAGCGTAAATTTTACATTGATGTTACCTCTGTAAGAGAAGAAAATTACCAACTAAAACAAAAGTACCGAGTAAGTGTGGTATGTGCGGTAGCTTTACACAGAAAGTAGAGAACATTTATGCAAGTAAATGAAAATTCCATATGTTGTGTGGGAGCAATACAGTCACTCTTGTTAGAAATAACTGCCGTAACTATCTGCATAAAATAATAAGCATGTGTTGAATTCAAACTCCTAACCACTATGTAAGCAGACATGTTGTCACTACCACACTATTGTGACCGAAAGAAAATTACGAATATACTATCCTAAAAATGTTGCAAAACATCAGAGGAACACTGTACAATTACTGCACCAGATATTCTTATATCACGTATTGTTGTGAAGTCATTACCTTCCGATTTCCGAAAAAAGAAATGTACAATAGTGAGGCAACTAGGTTGCCTCGAATGTTGTATACGTTAGTTTCTGGCATGTTCCTGAAGAAAGTGGACAAGTCTTTTTCATTGTTGAAACTGTGTTCAGTTCAGAAGTGACAGGAAAACTAACTGACCTATCTGAATTTAAGTGCTACAAATTGTTCGTAGAGGATGACTTGCTGGACATTTTCGTTGAGCAGACGTACTGGAGCTCGGTAACACTGACATATCTCAAGTAGTATGCAGAAGACATAGGAACCAACCAATAAAATAGGAAATTATAAATGTTCTAGAAATAATATCATTTTGGGACTTGCGAAGGCACCATCAATAAGTGATTACTGGACAACCGATCAATTTTTTTAGGATGGGTACTGTGTCTTCTATTATGTCACGAAATATATTTGAACTGTTTCGTGAATGTGGCATTTCTGTGATAGTAAAAAACAATCGTAAATAAACTTCAGATGGAAATGTCGTAGAATATTGTTTAAAAATCGTAAGCATTGCGCACAGCAGGGAAAACTGAGTGTGCCGATGAAACTATTGTACCTAAGGTACGACTGAAAATAAAACAATATTTTACTAAAATATCTCACAAATATGATGTAAACAAATCAAGAAAACAGTAGAAATGTACAATGCGGCAAATAATATATAAACACCTACATACAATTCGTAATAAAGTAAAAATGCAATAGTCTTTAAATACTTGTCGAGGGGACGTCTAACAACTGATTCTATTGGTTGGTACGCCGGCAAAGTTCCAGCGAAAGTTGAAGATGTTTGGGTTTGCTCTTTTAATGAAGCGTAAAATTAAATATTTCATATGTTTATGACAAAATAAAGTGTTATGGTTAAATTGACCTAATTACCAATTAGTAGCGGTCAAAACGTTACTTAATTTTTAAAAACAATAACTAAAAGCAAGTTCCGTAAGTCAAACCTCGTAAATAAAAACAAGGCTATAATTATAGGCCTTATAAAACTGGTTTCGACGGCAGTTCGCAAATTATTACAACAAACAGTCCTGTATTTTAACGATACATGTATTGCTTTACTTATTGCTGGACGTATCAGTTGCACAGTCTCGATTAAAAGTAGAAAATAATTGTACGTACGTCTAAACTAACTATTTTTAATTAGCTGAAGTTAAAAGTACAATAATTTATGTTCTAAAAATTAAAAAGACGAACTTTGAAGAACAGTAATATTCTTTGCCAAGTAATATAGATAAATACTTTGGTCATCACAAATTTTATTCATAATGCTGTGAACACGTTCCGAATTTGCCGTAAGACTATCCAGGTATAACACACTATTACAACTCATTTATAGAAGTATAGTCCAAACTTAACTACAAAACGTGTAATTTTACAAGAAAATTATTTTACAAAAAGTGAAGACTGAGGTTGGAATGTCTTCCGAAATGTCGGGAAGAGACATGGCAATGACGCCGTCACAACCCAAAAACTAGTAGGGCCTATTTCATAAACAATAGCTGCGGAAGACAGAAATGATTATTTAAAAACACTCATTGTCATGCTGGAAACATATTTTTGTAGTCTTAGTTGACTCACATAGTAGACAATTTTATTTTCTAATTTAGATACCAGAAAACTGAGATCGTTTCAAATTATCATGAAAATGTAAAACATACTAACGTGTTCGTGTTTACACTTGCACAATGTAGACATACTTCATTAACATTGCCACAGTAAGCATACCTGCAGTTCGTAGGAAACAAGGGAAGAACGCCTAGAAGCCAAGTGGAATATTCGTGATGTTCATGTACCAACAGCAGCAGACGTGCACGTGGCCGTGGAAGTTGTGAAATAGGAAACATAAACTTAAAC
Organism: Medauroidea extradentata; assembly: GCA_003012365.1. Taxonomy (NCBI): domain Eukaryota; kingdom Metazoa; phylum Arthropoda; class Insecta; order Phasmatodea; family Phasmatidae; genus Medauroidea; species Medauroidea extradentata. The sequence goes on from PNEQ01014895.1 coordinate 55,951, forward strand.
TTTTTATGATGACTAAGCCGAGACCCATCGTGGGCATGTACGCAGGAATTATATTTTCTCATAACGCACATATACGGTTAATGTCAAATTATACTTACGCTGCAATAGTCAAAATAATTTTATTGGCGATTATTTGCAGTAGCTTATGTCTCGTAGCCGACTTCCGTAGCGTAGTCGTTTATGCGCCTGTCTACGGTGCGAAAGTCTTGGGTTCAAAGCCTGGCTGCGGCGTGAATGTTGTATTGCCCTTTTACCTAACTTTATCGTCATCGGCTTTTAAGACCTCTTTGTTAAATGACAGTAAAACCACCTCACCGCAACTTGCTTCCTGAAACACGCCTTTTAATTCACAACTTCGACTTTGAATATATTTTTACATTCGATGAAATGCAGTTCGTTTTCAGTGGTTTTTCGATAACGATAAAAATTTTACAGTTCACCGTTACTGATGACGTAGGTAGTTTTTGTGTTAACATACTTAGTACATATTCTCTATATTTTAATTAATTTAAAACCCTCGTTGCGCAACTCGATTGATGATACACGTGTGTGTGGGCTTGTGGCATATGTACTGCTCCGTTTAGACGTAGGGCCTACTCTCACTGACGTATCTTACTATGATCTGATATAAACAATTCACATCATTAAATCACAGTGTAATATATAACTAAAAGAACTCTTAATATTTTATATTTCTCTGGTAAATTTTTTTCGAATATTTTATAGGTGCCCCGTAACAATGCACCAGAAAACTTTTTTATACAGTTTTCGCTGCGCAATGAAAAATGAAAATCCACTAAGTTTCCGGCCTTCGGGCAGTGTCACGGTGTGTAAGAGAGAAGGCTGGGGTGAAGGTTGGTCCGGCTGCTCGACTAGCGAGACACGCCTGTCGCCCGTCCAACCCGAAGAATGGCTTAGGTGAGATGAGATGAGTGTAGAGCAGTGACGGAATAATAAAGGGAGTTCTCCGAGGAAACGCGCCGGTTAACGGCAACGTCCGCCACGTTTCCCACATGCGAAAAATTCCGGGACCGAACCCGCCGGGGGATCAAGCTCAGATCGCCTAGGTGGGAGGCGAGAGGTCTGACCCCTCTACCACCACCACGACCCTTGCGCTGTATAATAAGGTAGCTTATTTTTATTATTTCTTAATGTGATAAAACGCCAATGTGTGTGCTGCTGAAAGTGTGGTGTGCAGGGACAAATTACATTCCGTATATTACCTATACTAAATACACACTTCGATTCAAACAGAGACAAACTTGTGTTCAGTAACTTGCTGATTGTATATAAAAATTTTACATTCAAAGATCTCTCGTGCTTATTACATACGATAAATACATTACGTATTGCGATATTTAGTTAAAGCAGTAAGGACACATAATTTGTTTGGCAAGTCTCTAGCAAGATTATTACGCATAAAACGTATTGCTACGTCAATTACGTAACATATTTTTGTACAGTAAAATCCGTATGATATCCAAGTCCGTGTCTGAAGTTACAGATTGGCAGACGTATGACGCAAATTGATTTAAACCTATTTAGGCCGTAAGTTTGAAAAATTACATGTGGGTATTTCTCTGAGCACTTAGAGGTCGTATGATTAGAAATTAAAAAAGTTTTATATGTTCTTGACTTACAAGCTCACAAAGCTTTCAAAATTCACAAAACAGCAATCAACTATGGCTTTCCCAGCACTCGTATTCTGCACACAGTTACTACTGCGCCACAGAAACGTTTACCATTAATTAATTAAAGAATACGAATCACAATAAAAGTTCAGTCATCTATCCAAGTAACTGTCTTTCAGATAGTCACACTGTCCAACCTAAAAAAGTCTGAAGTTGTGATGTCTCACCATGTGCTGCGTAGCACCCTGAGTGCATCGCTGTCTTCTCTCTTGAGGTCTTTGGTTCGACTCCCGTCGCGCACATCCTATTTGTTCGTCGATCCGTAGCAGCAGTCGTCTTGTTTCGCCCAATATTGCACAGAAGGTATGTGTCTGCCGCCTCACAGTAGACTCGGACGTCACAAAGCCACAAGTTTCCCTCCACAAGCTTAGCACGTTCATCTAGAAGGACCAACAGCGAAATCTCCCCTCTGCTGGTACCGAAGCACACCTTCTCTTGAACCACTAGGTAGACAGTCTCCTTAAATGGCCAGTTACTGCTTTCTTTGATACAACACCTCCAGTGTTGTTCTCTACAGTTCACCGCCTCTCTGTAGCATGTTGACTCCTGCTTCACTGCTGCCGCTGATACAACACCTCAGGTGTTGCTCGTCCCTTCTACAGCCCGTTGGTGTCACCCAGCCTCGACGCCGCCTCCAAAGTAGCTCCTCGTCGACACACGCCACAGTCGAGTCACGTTTAAGACTTCCAGAGAACTCCGTTATTTTACAATTCGGAGGCTTTTATATGGCTCATTTAGTGACGTCAATCGGCGGCGCAACATGGTGACGAGAGGCCTAAATAGACCATACCTCATCATTCTTATTTGCAGAGAGTCGCCGAGGCTTCATCAGGGAATCCCGATGACGTCTCTCGGGCATATTGCAGCACTCCTAGGAAGACCCTAACATCACTGTGGTCGACTCATCGAGTTGTCCACCTAGCTGTAACATGCTTCCAGCCGCACAACACTGCCCCTTCCTTAAGTACATCGATGTGGACAAATTTAGATCCTCTAACCCGAGAGCCTTGACGAACAATCCGAAACAACACATCAACCATCTTTTTTAATATTCCATAAAGGCCTTCCCAATTCTTCTGTAGCTTGGTGCAATACCTCTTCTATCTCTGAGGGTTGTAGAACCACAACAGTTGTCATTCTTGGAATGTTTCGTCTGGTGTATTCCTATCGTAGCGATTCTTCATCTTGTCGGTGTTAATACTAAGGTGTCGCTAGGCAAGGTTGTGAGTGTGAACCAATTTGTGATATAATTCTCTGGCATATACCGGGGTTGCAATCTAGTCTTCCTCTGCTCTGCCGGTCGTCCGAACATCATATCGCTCGGGATACAGAGCTATATTCTAGCAGCAGCATTTCTCGTCTCCGGTTCAGGTTTGCTCCAGTTCTAGTCTGTAGTTCCTTGCATGGTTCTGGCATAAGGCCATCAAGATCCTCTGAATTCATGAATCCCTTGTCAGTTGTAGTTATTTGGGAGACTTGCTTGTACATGCCTATGTTGGTCCCCTTCTCAAGCCGGATTGTCCTGTCCGTCTAGTTGACCATTCGAAAATCTAGATTTCCAGATCCCAGAGAAACCAATTTTCTTGTTACCCCACTCTCTTCCTATATGTTTGACTAGAGCTACACGCCACACAAAATTGCCTTGATAGTGTCAGAGGTCACCCTTGCACCTTCTTCTCATTCAATGGTGTGGTCTCACCTGTCACTGTCGTCAGAAAGCACTTTGGTTGCCTCTGTAGTAGAGGGAGACGTGCAATCAAAGAAATTCAATAATTGATTACATTTATCGTGGTTTACATTCTCTTCAGGATGTTCTCTAGGCGGTAAATTATCTCGTCGCCCGACAGTGCAATCGCCTGCACAGCATGCAGAGTTGATAGCCCTCTTGCAGACTAGACCTGCAGTGCTCTGGCGAGGACATCCTGCACAGTCCTTGGGGCAGCCAGGCACAATGCATGTCGCACTTCTACGTTGGTGATTGCATCGACGAAGAAGCCGACTACTATACTCTATCCATTCTAAGGTTGCAGCTAATTCATTCAAGTGAATGGCAATACAATTTTTGTACAGCATAAGTTTCATTTGAAATATTGAAAAATACAAGGTAACTATGCTACGGCACAAGCACAATGTGAGGACTCAAGATATAATTCAATTGCTTTGCATTTATTTCGTTAGCAATTTTTATTCCTGCTGCAACCTTAGAGTGGACAGAGTATATGATATCTCGTGCCTCTACTGGACACCCCTCGAGAGAACCAAATGGGCGAGTCGCACAATGTCTTGCCAAAATTCTTGCTGTGGTTCCCCTGATCTCTGGGTGCGGCTTCATAGTTGAGCATGGTGGGCATGTAGTAAGTACTTGTCTCTGAAGCGCTGCTCTAAGTCAGTGAATACTGTAGAATATTCTAGACGATGTTGTTCATTGCAGCAAGACAGTAGGCGCATTACCAGTCAGGCCAGTTATGTATGGTTGCACAATCACGAACTACTTTTGGTACTCTTGTCAAGAAGCTTGACAGATTTCCCCTTCCCAACATTCGATGCTGGCACACTAGACACACAAAATTTGTTGCAGCCCATTTTCTGCCTAATTATAAGTCACACTAAAGCCTGGTTCTAACTTCGTCGTCTTCTCTTCGCAGCCTTTAGGTTTTGACTAAGCACTGAGCTTGTTATATCCACCAGTAACAAGATGGCCACCTTCCTGACGATGACAATTGTCTTGCTACTCATTTCACAGATCACTTATTTGCTGTTCTACCTCATCGTTATTCTATTTACCTTCACATTTACACTGCCTATTTTCTGGTAGACAATCTCTTTCACATCGTCTATTTTTCTGTCTACCATTTCGTTCACTTTGTGTACCTTTTCACTTGCATAGTTTACAAGATTACTAACATTCTCTACTTGCTTATTTGCATTATCAATTTGCTTATGTACATTTTCATTTACATTGTCTATTTTCTTGTCTTTGTTTGAATTTACATTCACAATTTGCTCATTTACATTATGCATTTTCTTATCTACATTATCATTTACATTCTCAATTTTCTTATTTCAATTGTTAATTTTCTTATCTGCATTCTCATTTACACTGTCTTTGAATGAATTCATTTGACCCCTTCATTGGCCACTCTTTCCATCAATGAGGGTCATTAGCGCTTCAATTTCTGCTGACGTGCTATTTGTTATCCTGCACTTTTACAATTGAAATTAAAATATAAAATTTGTAAAGTATTTAAATTTATTTAAATATCAACATTGGGCATTCATTTAATATATATAATTAATTATTACATTAATTTTTGCCTCTATCCCACTTCTGACACCAGTGTTACAAGATTACAAAATTACATGTTGGCCATTCTATGAGCTCTTAGCGACAAAGATCCTATAATTGTAAATTTAAGGAATTTAATTAAGTTCTTGGTTTATTAGCTCACAATGCTTTCAAAAATACACAAAACAGCAATTAACTACAGCTGTTACATTACTTTTACTATGCATACAATTACTACTGCACCACAGAAACATTAATTAACATTGACATCTAAGAACAAAAATGTTTACCATTAATTAAAGACTACAAATCACAGTAAAGGTTCAATCGTCTATCCAATTAACAGTCTTTCAATTAGTCACAATGTCCAACCTTAACAGCCTGAAGTGGTGAATGCTCCACATGCTGCGCAGCACCCCGAGTGCACAACTGTCTTCACTCTCGAGGTCTTCGGCTCGACTCCTGTCGCACACCACCTTTTTGTCTGTCGATCCATAACAGCAGTCCTCTGTAGCATGCCGACACCTTCACTGCTGTTGTTAATACAACACCCCCAAGTGTTGCTCGTCCCTCCCACAGCCCGTTGGTGTCACCCAGACTCGACGCCACCTCCAAAAGCGTTTCTTGTCGACGCACACTGCAATCGAGTCACGCTTTAGACTCCCAGTGGACTCTGTAATTTCACAGTTCGGATGCTTTTGTATGGCCCATTTAGTGACGTTAATCGGTGGCGCAACATTGTGACCAGAGGCCTAAAATAGACAATAAATCACTCTTAATTTGCCGAGAGTCATGTAGGCAACGGCGTCATCAGGGAATCCCGATTACATCTCTAGTTCATGATGAACAAAACAAACAATTACTACGTTATAACTTTTACAAATACAAACTCAGTTATCAGTCCTCTACGCAAGCTCTATATCAATTAATTGTATCTTCAAACATTCACAATTGGTGGACACGATATTCTATCTCTGAGCACCAAGTTGGCTCTCTAGAATACGTAGAATGCCTTCGTCGGCACTACTACTTGAAAACCTTTCACAACCCATTGCTGTCACCACAATTAACTCACTCGCTCACAAGATGCCTCTCAAGAAAAACTATTCCAGCCTGCAGCACAGATCTCTTATATACACTTCATCAGGAGTCCAGAAATCTCGTGGAGCATCTCTTTCTTAGAGTTACGAGAAACATGTCGCATCAGGGCTTAGTGAAATTCGGAGACCCATGAGTATGTCGAAGAATTCTCTTGGCTGTGATATCAACTGTAATCTGAGTGTTTACGAAAATCAAGATAGGCGTGCAGAGGGTCGCTGCGGCAAAATAAAAAGAGAAACACTAGTCGTATAGAGCGTGATGCTGTCCTTTTAACCTGCAGCTGGCCTACTCCACTTATGCTTCTCGCAAGATAGTCGCAGCTTGTAACACTGCTCGTAACGAAAAGACATAGTAGTCTCCTGCCCATCATAGAGAGCCAATTTGTCTGAATTGACTACCTAGGGTTTTCTTGCCTGAGAGACTCAACAAACAATCCAGAAAACGACATATTTCATCGTCTTGACAAACTAGTAAGGACCTTCGCAGGATTTCTATGGTTTAGAACATTATCATTTTCGTCGCTGTAGTTTGTACATCCACATCAGCTACCCCTCTTGAAATGTTTCTTTAAGTCCCTTCCACTCGTACCTCATTTTTTTTCTAGTCACTCTTGACTCTTAAATGTTGCTGAACAAAGTAACAGATGATGCCCAACTTGCGACACAGTTTACTGCCATAGATGGTCAGTGAAGCCAGCCGGTCTACTTTTGTTAGTCATTCAAACAACACATCACCTAGGAGGCGAAGGTATTTCCCTATTAGCAACTTCGAGGATGATATCCGTATTGCTTCATGGTCGGCATACCAATAATCGAGGTTAGATTAGGGGTGCCTTGGAGATCCAATCCTTTTGATTATCTGCCACAAAAATGGACTGATATTGTTCTAAAGTATGATTCAGCTGTTCGACCATCCAGTCTGAGAATAAAAAGGTTTAATCAGTGTCTTCTTCATTTCTAGAAATTGTGTCACCACCTGGAACAGTGTGGCTTATAAGTTGCAGCCCTGGTTAGAGTTAAGTTCAAGTGGCATTCCAAACATTGAGAATACATGCTGACCTAATGTATCAGCCAAAATGCTAGCTTCTTGATTAGGAATCGATATGACTTTAGGGTACTTTGTGAAATAATCTTGCATCACAAATAGGTACTGATAGTTCCAAACTGTTAACGGCAAGGAAATCAACATTTATTCTGGCAACCTCTCAAACGGAGTTCCAAATACATATTTTGAAGATGACATTGTCTCCTAGTTCTTGGTTCCTTCCTCCAAACAGAGACATAATGTGTTCTCATCCAACTTTTAATATCTCTCTGCAAGTAGAGTTGAGAGTCTTTCTGATTCCAAAATGTCCTCTAGCTAATGAACTATGAAGTTTCTTCAGCACCTCTGAAACTGACATTTCTAGGAGTATCAGTTGTACATGTGTTTGTTTGCCATTGCATCTGCACTTTCTCAGTTCTGGTAGGCTAGAGAATCAGATTGTGTTTAGTATGCTGTGGTTGTAACACTTGTCTAAATACCTCTGCTTACCCAGGATGCCGATCCCTTTCTTTCAATTGTAATATTGGACTAAGAGCAAGTTCATTTCTCTGATCTTCACTAATATTTTTGTCACTCTAAGGAGAAGTTCATCGCTTGTTGTGAACTCTTGCAATCTTGTTCTTCGATCAGTTGGTGACCTCCAGACTTCTCCTCTTGGTGCTTAAAATTCGAGCACACTGGCTCATGTGGCTTCCTAGAAAATGCATCAACATTGTTGTGTAGGCATCTAGGTCGGTGCTGTATTTCAAAATCATACTCTTGGAGGTGTTTTATCAACCGAGCCATTTGTATTTCAGGGTTTCCGAAATTCACTTGTCAGTCTAACGAAGCATAAGCTGTTCCTAGAATAAAATGCCTTCTGTGTAAGTAATATTGAATGTAAGAAATGGCCGTAACTATTGTAAGGAGTTCCCCGCGAATTACACAGTAACATCTTCTAGGTTATGTAACACTTTGTTAAAACATTCTAAAGGCCTTTAGTTTTCCATCCTGGATCTGTGACAACACAAAATCAATCTCCACATCACTGGTATCAGTGTAAAATAATCAACCCATATTCACTGCTAGAGTAGCCTAGGTCAGGAGGAGAAACTTTTATAATTTTATCAGCGAGGATTCACATTCGAGAGTCCAGATAATTTTTTTTTCATCTCAATCAACTTAAGTAACTGCTTTCCATTGTGGAAAACTAATGCAACAAATGCCGAAAAAATAAGCAGACATCTCCAGAAATCTTATTATTTGAGTCCGAATAGTTGACTGTGGCTAGTCTTTGATTAATTTTGTCTTCTCGGGGTAGGCTTATAATCTCTTCAGCCGACATTATGTATCCCAGGAAATTAGGTGTGGCAATTTGTGAGAATTAGCTTATAATTATCTGAAACCACAGTCTGCAACAACTAATAATGACATGTCAAGTACTCTTCGAATATCTTCCCTATGATTAGAATATAACCGAAATAAATTTGACAAATATCCTATAGTACTACCATTAGTTGTTCGAATGTCACTCGAGATTGCACATTCCAAAAGGCACGACCTTGAATTGCCAAGTACCTTTTCCTTGTACAGAAAAAGCATACTTCTCGCTATCTTCTGGGGCCATTTCACATTGCCAGTAAAAACTTTTCATGTCGAAGGTGCGGAATCATTTTTACCCAGCCAGGCTATGCAATGTGTCATCCAACAAAGTAAGTGGGTAAATGTATTTCCTGGTCACGTCATTCACCTGGCAGTAATCTCTATAAAATCTTGCAGAGCCATCTTCGTTCTTATTTAACATAATAGGATATGATCATGGGCTGATTAATGGCTCTTTCACATAGATATCCTTAATTTTTTTGCAGAATGCTATAAACCTCCTAGACATCTGCCTAGGAGGTTGCTTGATACATCTAGCCTCTCCTGTGTCCATACAGCGGGATGCGACAGATGTCCTACCAAGGTCACGTGAACCACATGAAAAATATTTTTTTTCCATCATCGAGAGTTCTGAATAAACCCTCTCTTTTTTCCAATCTAGGCTTTTCCTTGCTCTCTATCAGACTTCTATAAGGGAGTTTGCAGAGTGTGCTTAACATAATCCTCCTTAAAGGTTTATGGCCCAGTTGTGATTATTTGGGAAACCTTACATTACCACAACTGTGGCCGCCTCAAGACTATTTTTTCATTCTAACATTCATGTTATCCAAGTTTTATGAAACGTAAGGCCTTGTTACAAGTACTCTATCAGGGAGATCACTCCTTCAACCCATAGGCACAATAAATCCTAAGCACATCACAAATTTACCTACACAGCACCCTGGAATTACAATTTCACTTGAGGCTGGCAGTACAGTGCCCTAAAACTATACTACTGGATAGTTGACTGGTGAGGCTAATTCTGGTCGTGATATTATTACTACCACTGTTTCACCTACTCTCAAGATCCCCAGTCGAGTGTCAATACAACATCCTAGTTTGCTAGGTGCATATAAACGTATAATAATAAACATGTATCTTCAATATATGGTATGTAGACTTTGAATTCTAGCTTGAGACCACACAATTTTAGCAGTACACTTTACCTCCCGATATCGGGTGTGGTCTTCCTAGTTACAGTTGTTAAAAGACACTGCCTGATATAACCATTTTGTGATTCCTGCAGGAAAGGCCCAATGATGTCTAGCATGATGACAGTAATGGTAACCACTGTATCTAAGACCATCTGATAGGTTTCATCGTACAAGCTACCTTCTACATACAATGCATTAAGTTCTTGTTTCACCGAATGTACTTGAAATGTGGAGACTTACCATAAGCATTCACCAGCCTTCAATCTTATAGACCTGTGTTCACATATTTCCTGAATTTGTGACAGATTAGTTGGCCTCGTGTGGCTTTCGACACCGGTTTCCTCGCCGATTTCGTCGGCACGGGCTGTCGTGGTCGTCCACAGTCCCAGCCTTCTGGCTGCTTTTGTGGTCGACGCGGTGCTCTGCAGCACCAAATATCTGTAAATGACATTCATTGGAGTCTTAATTTCATTTGGAGTGTTTTCGATGCGGTTCCCTTTTTCATCACTTGTCAGTGCCACTATTCGCACCGCAAACCAATTCGCCATGACAACTCAACCTCCATTGCATGAGCTAACGGTAAGATGTTGTACTGCCAGGCGCACCTCTTGCCGCATCTTCATATCAGCAATGATACCAATGAAGAAGCAATGGAAATCACTTCCCGCTCCTCCTCTGGACACCCAAGAGTGACTTATAGGCTAGCTTCACTATGTCTTGCCAAAGTTCTTAGCTAGAGTCCCCAGGTCGCTGGCTGCGACTTTAAAGTTGGGCATGGTTAACATTTTAGAAATTTCGATCACAGGAGCACAGTTCTGGACCAGAAACTAATGTAAAATACTATAGAAAATGTCGTTCAGGCAGAGATTGGAGTAAAATGTGTGCAGGACCTCTCAACATGGCTGACAGGCAGTAGGCACGCTGTTCTGCTGTCCAGCCATTCAGGGTTGCGGCAATCTCATATTGGTGCTGATACACCATGATTTGTCGCCATCATAAGTGGCAGGTTTGATTCTAACCTCTTTTCCAACTCCAGACATGACAACACCATCTGAATTCATGTGCTGTGACATTCCTGCCACCGATCTGACTTTGCAGAGTTCTTCCCGTCATTAACCTCGTGCCTCATTTCTGACTTCGTTGCGTTGCTATCTTCGCATGTCGTTGGTTGACCACCCATCTTCCAATATAGGTGTCCTCAAGACACTCGCCTCTTTCTGCAGATCATCTTTCACATTTCCGATTTATCTATTTGATAAGTTTTACACATTCACTAAAACCGCCGATATTATGGCATACCATTTGAAAAACAATTAGTTTTAGTCGACATACACTATGTTTGTATGCACAAGCTCACTGATTCCTTCCAATTTTTGTCTAAATTATCTTAAACACTGTCTGTTTTCTTGTCTACATTCTCATTAACACTGTCCCTCTGTCAAGGCTTACAATCCTTCCAACTCACTAGCACTTATTCCTGTAAGCATGTAGTTATTAACATAAAATTACTTTTCTTTAAACATTTAACATGTTAGTGTAAATACATACTTTCATACACTTAATTTTAATTATTTATAATATTACTATGTGTTTCCATCCCACTTCTGACACGAGTGTTACAAGTTGGGCAAGAAACACTGAGGGATGTAGGTCTTAGATTAAATTAAAGAAAATAATTAAAGCAAAATTCATTAAGCTATCTAATTGTTACTAAGTCATAGTACTTCATGTACTACAAGCTGATGCTCATCCGGCTATGCTACAGAGGCCGGTCTAATTGTTACTGAGTCGCAGTAATTCATGTACGCAGGTTGGCCAAGAAAAATTTAATTCAAAGATTTCGCACCGTGACAGTATAACCCAACCAATATAGAGAAACACACATCTCCGAATTTGTTAATGATTTATTCATATTAAATCGACGATATAGTGCATGGCTTATAGTTTAAAAAATGACTGGAATTTGATCGAACTCATTCGAAATCTTACATTAATTCATACACGGTTTTATAGCATATTACCCTTTATTTCACAACTGTCTTAGCACTCTCGTTTTAAAATTGTTGTAACTATTTTTTTAATTATTTTAAAATGTGAAACTTTTTTCTTAATAGTTTGTACAATCTGATAAGAAAACCATCAACTTTACTTACATTTAATTACATGCATTTAGTTAGAACACAATAACTGGAGCTTTTTTATAAATGGTTCATAATTTTGCCGGTAACTTGTTACGTGAACCAATGTGGAATAGTTATTGAAATAATCGCAATATAATGTGTTACTGTTACTAAAGTGTATTCACCACGTTACAACTCACTGGTTAAAAACAATGCGTCCCACAAAGAAATGTGGATTTCTGAGTTACACAAAGTAGGAAGAGACAAATACTATCCCAATTGTCTTCTGACTCGATTGAATTGATAGTTTATTTACAACCACATACTGTTGCACAGCCACTTTGTTGGAATGTGACATAAGTTACATATTTCTCATCTAACGAATAGTAAATGCAGAAAAAGTCTCCTCTTAATTAACTAGAGTATACCACAGGCTTTCAACATCTTGGCTTCTTTAGGTCACAGCCGCGTTATGTGAAACTTCCTTGACATATAACGTAGCACATACACATAAGCTACGATTTTGAAATATTAGAGATTTCGTGTTGCAGATTTAAAACTATAAGTGTACTGTAATCTAGGTACGGAAGCTGCAAAGTGTTCTTCAAACTTGTGATGAAAATTTATTGTAAAAACACACATATATGAATGAAACAAAAGTTAAAAGTTTCTCCCTATAGTTAGCTATTACCATTCTTTGATAGGTACATCTTCTGCAGCAACGGCGATTTTGTGTTGATATATCGTATTCCGTAGTATAATCGTCAAGGGTACGAACTCTATTGTGTGTCCAAGGTTCGTTCCAATAGAACATTTACGAACAAGGCAGTGAAAAGTGTCACAATTTCTGTCACAGAACTCACTAATTTGCACTTTAAGAAGCGTTTTTAAAGTATCGGCTTTGTAAGAAAAGTAAAATGCACGTTTAGTATAGGACTAATAAACAAAACGTAAAGTATATTTTGGAAGAAAAGTATTATGAGGTGTTAAATAACACTGATTAGATACTAATCATGTACTAATTAAACTGTCAGTATATTTAAGCATTTTCATATCTAGGTAACAGGAAATAGGATTGCCTCTCACGTAATCTGAAACGCATTTGTACAATAACATTTTTAAGAAAATTAAAAAAAAAAGATACATTGGAGTAGTTTTAATCAGCTCAACACCATTCAACTCTATTAAAATTAAGCTTTTATTAATCCTAGCTTTGTACGAACGGAAGTACTATTATCTGTTTCCTCCTATGCCTTTTTAACAGAAGGAGTACGACAGCATTAACCGTCGACATTCAGTAAAGCGTTAAAAAAAACATCGCTCGTTTCACCCGGAAGGAGGTTTTGTTCGCATAATGTCCCTTCCTCCAGTTATTCTGAATTGTTGAGCCATCTATAACTAACATGTTGGACTAAACTGAGACTACGAATGTTATGATATTGACTGCTAAGTGAGTCGTGATTTGAGTTTCATTGATTGTGGGATAGTGTAAACGGTGCGTGATGATCAAAGTCTGCAAATTCCCTAAAACCGAACATTTTCCTTAAAACCTGTTGCATTTCCAAGGTCGGTGAATTTGTTAAGTACTAAAAATTGCTAACAATTCTTAGTTTTAAAGCTTATCCAGTGGAAAAGTGTACATGATCAGCACAATCTTCGTTAAAATCGAATTTAAAGGTCGATCTAAGCTGTGTACTTACAGGCACAAAATTAATACAATGAAGAACACAGTCTTCCAGATAAGAACCAAGTGACATATCACAGTAGCCACAATAACCTGCAGAATCTGACTCTGAAAGTATTTACAAGAGTGTAAGTAGGTTGCTTTATTCCAGTCATTTTACAAATAATTTAAACCCAAGGACGGCCAAAAATAATTAGTTGATTTTTAAAAAAGTTTCGAATTTTTTTGGAAATACGCCTTTAACGTTTATAAGTACAATAATATGATTTACCTAGCCATTATTTCTTGTTTCACACACAAATTGGAAACATTTCTTTTAAGTTAATGATACTGTTTGTAAGTGATACGTGATATCTATTACTAATTTAAACAGATATACGAGTTGGTTGGTGATAATTCTATACTTTCCAGTTCGAAGTAAGCAGAATTTGCTTTGATTTTTTTTTTTTTTAGTTTGTATGACACACGAAATATTTGCGGCAAAGTGAAACTGTCAGAAGATATACATTTGGCTGACGGTATGTATGTATGTATGTATATATATATATATATATATATATATATATATATATATATATATATATATATATATATATATATATAGGCTGATTTACAATTGGTACGGGTTTTTTTTTACAGTTATTACCTTGACAGTATTGAACAAATATTAATCATCAATATTACAATTCCATGACACCAAACACTGCATCAAACTAACAACAACTTTAAACATTACAAAATTTGGAGATATGAAATAAACTGTTAGTTAAAACAAATAATAATTTCCGAAAGTACAATATTTTGAACGATCATATGAAAAAAATTAAACAAAAAGTATTCTCTATTTAAACTGGTTGTGTAGCAGAAAAAGGCGTAATTTCTCCGTAAACTTGAAGTGTTAGTGGGAGAGATTTCTCAAGTCCCCTAGCATGCCACTGCAAATCTGCTGAAGTATTGTTTGTAAACCGACTCGAGACAATTGAAAGAGGTTTTTGTTTCTTGTATTGTGACGGTGCACTGAGATAATTAAATGTCTTTCCGATAAATATGTTTTATCGGGGTATCTACTAATAGTTTAAATTGAATAGTTTCATAATATAACCTTCTGTTTTCCATGTTCTTGTTTTTGAGGTTGAAATAATATCTTAAACACGTGTTCTTCACCTTCTGTATACGATTTTGTTTTTACTGATATCAACAAACATTCCTGCACAGTAGTTAAAGACAGTAGTAACACGTCTCACAAATACATTAGTCAGGTGTCTCCAACAGAAGTCGGCCGACTGGGTATTTGCTGATATTATTATCGGTATAAATATCTTTGTCTTATGTATTTCCTACGGCTTCATATTAATTATTTTCGTGCATTATTTCCTTGTTTAGTGAGATATCATTATGATATTTAATTTCTGTAATACTGTATGTGATTAAAACATCATGCAATATCATTATTTCTGAGTTTTAAAGAGCTTGTTTCGTACAATCCTGTATGTATTGTGTAAATCAATGCTACTTTCCGATACTTTCTATCCACTTCATCAACATGACAGGATAGTAGTAATTGAGTATCCTCTGCGTACTGAAAACATTTTAATTACTTGAAGCATTATTTCTCTGCCACTATTCTTTTGCAAATTTAGTTTTTTTATTCGCATTCAAACAATTCAATAAATTTCTAGAAATAAATTGAAAATATTTTACTAGCTTAGATATTCAGTTTATACTAAGGATAATTCTTTATAACAACTATTCAGTTCATGTTTTATTGAATGCCACGGAAGTGAAGAATTACTGTATGGATAAGCGTATACAATTGTTTTCTAACGCAATAAAATAGCAAATGTACAAATTCATTGCAAATGTATTGTAAAGAATGAAACAATCAAGTACAGCTATTTATCTCGATATTAGCTGTAACTTTAAAGCACAGTTTACTTACGTGCTTTATCCAGTAAACTTAGACTAGAATAAAATGTTTGAAACTGCTCTCCAGATGAGAGCTCGGAACAGTTCGCACAAAGGGAGGTAAATGTGTATGGGGGACCGCCACTTATCCGATTGTGTGTTTCTCCGAATTGCTTCATCCCCTGTTCCGGAGGAGGGAGGGTCGTCCCCACTCCTGTCTCCCCAACCTTCCGTCCCTCCCTGAGACGGACCAGCTGTCCCCCTCCTTAGCATGTGTCACTGCAGCGATTCGTGTGGATCTTCGTGCAGAAACTATTGGTTATTTTTTCACATTTTGCAAATAAAAAAATTAAGCATTCATGGAGTGGAGTTCGCGAAAGGATTGGCTGGAAATTAAAACATACATTTGGTACGATTTTTGTGTTATTTTAAAAAGGCGCGCCCGAAATACTAAGTTCATACCTGCACATACCTTACAGTACAACAAAACACTGTTTATTGAAGGGAAACTATTTTAGTTAATTTACTTCTCCTGTTTCAGTACTAAGAAGCATGGTGTATTATTTTTTTAATTAATAGTGCTATGAGGCATGGTATATTTTTGTTAATTACTGGTAATGTTATTTTAACATCATATTCTCTATAACTTACCTGAAGCTCGAAAATACCACAAATGGAGTTAAATTTCTCAGCTGTATAAATATTTTGTGTAAAGTTGTTTGCCCTTTCGAAAGAATTTCTTGTTTGTACAGGCTAAATGTAGGCTATGTCTCGACTTACTGTAGAGTTTATATGTACATGTTGGAAAAAAACTCTCTGGAAGATCATGGTCTAGATAGATGTACGAAATAGAATGTACGACTAACGTGATTAGTCTACTTAACGCCATGGCAGAAAACTTTATACGAAATTTCTGCAAGCGAGAATCACACTGATGCTTTTATACTAAATACACTTACATGAATATAATGTAAAGTACAAATATGTGCATGTTTTGTACTTTTAAGTAAAAATTTTTAATATTCTATAAGTGACCGCATTCCGTCTTACAACAAGACAATACTGCGCTACTCTACCCCAGAGCGAACACTATCGCAGATTATCGCGCATATACATCTCTACTGCGACAGGTAAACTTCTTGTATTTTCATAATGTGGAAATTTCTTGTACGAGCACAAGCATATGTAGAGCGAAATCTACCATAGATAACACCACAGAGACCTCTCCACTGCGAAAGTTAAACTACACTTGTAGGCCTATGTTAGATGGATATGAGGTTCCCCGTGAAAACAGTTGTTGAGTTGGAATCATAGAATTCTATGATTATCATAAAAAAAATTATAATTATTTGCAAATCTGTGTTCTTAAGACGTACAACATATTTGTATCAGTAGCAATATTCCAGTTGGCGAAACAAATGAGAAACGAAGACGGCAAAGGTATATTGAAAATGAATTTTAGCAGCATATAAATTTATTGATTTATTTTAGCATCTCGAACGTGAGAGTTTATTCATAGGTCTTTTATTACTAATAGCAGGCTCTCTTAAACTCGAGAAATATTTTGTGCAAACTTTAATTAAATATTTCCGAAAGAATTTGTATAACTTTTCGCACTATAGACGTTGGCAGTTGTAAAAGTAGACTTCCCATGCACAACCGAACTACCGTAGAAAGACTGTGCAATCCTATGTCGCTTTGAGGAAACCAAATTATGACGACTTGTAAGTAAAGATGTGCTAGAGTAAATTTTACATTGATGTCACCTCTGTAAGAGAAGAAAATTACCAACTAAAACAAAAGTACCGAGTAAGTGTGGTATGTGCTGTAGCTTTACACAGAAAGTAGAGAAAATTTATACAAGTAAATGAATATTCCATACGTTGTGTGGGAGAAATACAGTCACTCTTGTTAGAAAAAAAACTGCCGTTACTATCTGTATAAAATAATAAGCATGTTTTGAATTCAAACTCCTAACCTCTAGGCTACGTAAGAAGACATATTGTCAACGCCACACTATTGTCACCAAAATAAAATTACAAATATGCTATGCATAGTTGTAATAATCTTGCTGACAAAAGTACGAAAAACTAACTCGATATTTCTAACACAAATTGAAATGTAAATGCAAATTTTCCTCCTGGGATTTTACACAGAAGAAACAATGCAGTGGTTTATACAAACTTATTTTGTTAGTGCACACACGTTAGTGTATCGTGTGGTTAACACTGAAATTTTGCAGTTGCCCCAAAACTATATGCCTGTGTTTACAATGTATAATAGGTTTCAATAAACAATTTAACTGACATTGCTTAAGTATTTGGTGATATAGTCTGTTCACTTTAAATTGAGCACTCCCCATCGCTTTTAATACCAAAACACTGTCGTCATTTAGGCCAAATATGTTACGTCTTGAGATTGGTGAAACGTTCACACTAGTTTTTTGTTCCAAAGAAGTTTTCAGTTCAAACATATTAGAGATGATCGCAGAACGGCTGAAAGAAAAATTAAAGGAGTCCTCATTTTATCGAAGTTAGTAAATTCTATCGCAAAGTATGGTAATTATTTACATTATTAATAATATATGTCAAGAGAATAGTGTTTACTTTTCAAGGATTTGGAATATAATACTTAAAAATTGCCGAATAATTCATCCAGAGTGCAATTGTACATCACATCCATGGACATATTTCAAAATAATGTGAAATTTTGAACGACTCTACGAACTCACCAGCCATGTACGAGACTTCATACAAAACAGCAGCTGGAACTATCTTAAAAATGATGCAAAACATCAGAGGAACACTGTAAAATTATTGCACAAGAAATTCTTATTTCACGTAATGTTGTGAAGTCGTAGCCTTCAGATTTCCGTGAAAAGTAATGAACACTAGTGAGGCAACTAGGTTGCCTCGAACGTTGAATACGTTAGTTTTTGGCAAGATCCTGAAGAAAGTGGACAATTTTTTTCATTGTAGAAGCTGGGTTCAGTTCAGAAGTGACAGGAAAACTAACTGACCTATCAGAATTTAAGTGCTAAAAATTATTCGTATAGGGGATGACTTGATGGACATTTTCGTTGAGCAGACGTACTGGAGCTCGGCAACACTGACATATCATCAAGTAGTAGGCAGAAGACATAGGAACCAACCAATAAAAAAGGAAGTTACAAACGTTCTAGAAATAATATCATTTTGAGACTTGTGAAGGCACCATCAGTAAGTGATTACTGGACAACCGATCCATTTTTTAGGATAGGTACTGTGTCTTCTATCATGTCACGAAATACATTTGAACTGTTGTTGTGAATGTGGCAGTTCTGTGATAGTAAAAAACAACTGGAAAAAACTTCTGATGGAAATGTCGTAGAATATATTGTTTAAAAATCGTAGGCATTGTGCACACCAAGGAAAACTGAGTTTGTCGATGAATCTATTGTACTTAAGGTACGACTGAAAATAAAACAATATTTTACTAAAATATCTCACAAATATGATGTAAACAAATCAAGAAAACAGTAGAAATGTACAATGCGGCAAATAATATATAAACACCTACATACAATTCGTAATAAAGTAAAAATGCAATAGTCTTTAAATACTTGTCGAGGGGACGTCTAACAACTGATTTTATTGGTTGGTACGCCGTAAAAATGTTCCGGCGAAAGTTGAAGATGTTTGGGTTTCCTCTTCTAATGAAGCGTAAAATGAAATATTTCATATGTTTATGGCAAAATAAAGTGTTATGGTTAAATTGACCTAATTAACGATTAATAGCGGGCAAAATAATACTTAATTTTTAAAAACAATAACTAAAAGCAATTTCCGTAAGTAAAACCTCGTAAATATAAAGAAGGCTATAATTATAGGCCTTATAAAACTGGTTTCGACAGCAGTTCGTAAATTATTACAACAAACAGTCCTGTATTTTAATGATACACGTATTAGTTTACTTATTGCTGGACGTAGTTGCACAGCCTCGATTAAAAGTAGAAAATAATTTTACGTCAAAACTAACTATTTTCAATTAGCTGAAGTTAAAAGTTCTGAAAATTTAACGGTCGAACTTTGAAGAACAGTGATATTATGTGCCAAGGAATATCGAGAAATACTTTGGTTGACACAAATTTAATTCATAATGCAGTGAACACATTCCGAATTTGCCGTAAGACTATCCAGATGTAACACACTTTTACAACAACTCATTTATAGAGGTATATTCCAAACTTAACTATAAAAAATGTAATTTTACAAAAAGTGGAGAAGGAGGTTGGAATGTCTTCCGAAATGTCGAGAAAAGAAATGGCAGTGACGCCGCTCCAACCCAGAAACCAGTATTTCATAAACAATAGCTGCGGAAGCCAGAAAAGATTATTAAAAAAAAAACTCATTGTCATGCTGGAAACATATTTTTGTAGGCTTAATTGACGCACATAGTAGACAATTTTATTTTACAATTTAGATGCCTGAAAACTGAGATCGTTTCAAATTCTCATGAAAATTTATAACATACCAACGTGTTTGTGTTTACACTTGCACAATGTACACATACTTGCAGTAGATCATGTCTCGTAGTCGACTTCCGTAGCGTAGTCGTTTATGCGCCTGTCTACGGTGCGAAAGTCTTGGGTTAGAAGCCTATCTGCGGCGTGAATGAAATATTGTCCTTTTACCTAACGTTATCGTCATCGGCTTTTAAGACCTCTTTTTTAAATGACAGTAAAACCACCTCACCGCAACTTGCTTCCTGAAACACACGTTTTAATTCACAACTTCGACTTTGAATATATTTTTACATTCGATGAAATGCAGTTCATTTTCAGTGGTTTTTCGATAACGATAAAGACTCTACAGTTCGCCGTTACTAATGGCGTATGTAGTTTTTGTATTAAATTTGTACATACTTACTACATATTTGCAAAATTTTAATTAATTTAAAACCCTCGTTGCGCAGCTCGATTGATGATACACGTGTGTGAGGGCCTGTGGCATATGTACTGCTCCGTTTAGACGTACTCTCACTGACGTATCTTACTACGAGCTGGTACAAACAATTCACATCATTAAATCACAGTGTAATATATAACTAAAATAACTCTCAATATTTTTAATTTGTCAGGTTTTTTTTTTTCGAATATAATATAGGTGTCCCGTAACAATGCATCAGAAAACTTTTTATATATTTTTTTTTCGCTGCGTAGTGAAAAATGAAAATCCAAGTTTTCCAGCCTTCGGGCAGTGTCACACTGTGTAAGAGAGAAGGCCGGGGTGAAGGTTGGTCCGACTGCTCGACTAGCGAGACACACCTGTCGCCCGTCCAACCCGAAACATGGCTTAGGTGAGGTGAGATGAGTGTAGAGCAGTGACGGAATAAGAAAGGAAGTTCTCCGAGGAAACCCCAGACTAACGGCAACGTCCGCCACGTTTCCCATATGCGAAAAATCCGGGACCGAACCCGCCGGGGATCGAGCTCGGATCGCCTAGGTGGTAGGCGAGAGGTATGACCCCTGCGACCCTTGCGCTGTATAGTAACGTAGCTGACTTTTATTATTTCTTAGTGTGATAAAACGCCAATGTGAGTGCTGCAGAAAGTGTGGTATGCTGGGGCAAATTACATTCCGTATATTCCCTATACTTAATATATACTTCGATTCAAACAGAGACAAACTTGTGTTCAGTAACGTTCTGATTGTATATAAAAACTAGCAGTCCCCCGCGGCTTGCTCGCGAGTATTATTCGAAACTGTTACTTTAATTTAAAAACCTCTTTGTAAACAAGATTGGTACTTCAGTCATTAAGTGTTAAAATGTCCAAGCGGCTAGTTAAACTAATTCTGCAGCAGGATAAGTAGCTATAGCTGTCCACGCGAAAAGCAGTCTTAAGTTTGTGCCTGCCACTAACAGCGACTATTCGCCTGGGCCTTATTTATAGCCCTGCCAATTTGACGTTGTAGGGTAATTACAGACACCTAAGGTAAGAGGTTAATCGAATGAGAAACATCTTTTTACCCTGTGCACAACCATTGGTGACGGTGCCCTCAATTATATATTTTCAAAATATTCACTTTTACTTTATTGACATTACAAAGTTTCAGAGGGTAAAGGTTTCGCGGAAACGTATTTGGTGCCCCAAACCTGAGATTAGTGAGATGATATACCGTCGGTTTACTGCCAAAAGTGTCAAAGTCAAAATGAGATAAAATTATACAAATACTAGGAATAATATGTATATGTTGTTCACGAACAATTGCCCAAGTTTAAAGTCTATTCGTCGTTTCGTACTGTTGTGTCACAGTATAGTAACATACCAAATTTTTGTTAATATCTACAATGTAATATTGCTTTTAAACGAAATAGCATTTAAGACTTAATCACTTTTGGCAGTATACCGACGATATGTCAGCTGATATTGTACAGGAACCTAAGTGGAGAGCGAACTGCAATTTTACCCCTTTTAAAGACTGCATGTAAATTGCACTAATTCTATCTGCCTTGTAGTTTTTGTGTGTCAGAATTGAACGTTCGCACGCAGCTTTTAACGGAATTCGAGCCCAGAACCTCCCGGAATTTAGACCTGAGTAACAAACAACTGCGTCACGTAACGTCGAAATAATTCATGAAAATAAAATTTATTAAAATAAATAAAATAGCTGTGTCCTGGGCTCATAGAGGTTGTACAACACCACGTCTCGATAGGTTACTGTAGTGAAACTCCAGTATAAGTTGTTTCTCGCTGCTCGTTCCTGCTTTTCGGATCGTCTGCCTTTATTATTGACAAACTAAGTTTTATTCTTAATAATCACGTTTCTTATAAAGTAAAAAAATTACATACATATTTTTTTTAATATTTACGTAAGCATCACTCTGACGCGAACAACACCTCAATATCGCTACTGGTTAGATAGATATCGTGGGTTGATGGAAAACAAATTTTGTGCTTTTTCACCCTTTTGGGTGTCGAATTTCGAAATATTTTTAAGTTACATCTTAGACATTTGTATAAGTATCCAACTGAAGTGTAAATCACATCGCTAGCCCGTTCAGTCGAATCAAAATCGATCATTCACTATAAAAAAAAACCTATCACCCCTGCACAGTATTGAGAAATCGAATTTCGAAAAATCTGAAAACTATTTTGCGATAATTTCTGTAATCATCATCCTGAAGCAAAAATTAATTGTACATCTCGACGGGTTCGATAGATATCGAGGATTTATCTAAAACACATTCAAGGTCTTTTCACCACTTAAGAGAGTAAATTTCGAAAAACCCTTGAATCACGTTTTAGAATTCTTTATTGGTATCTCGTGGACATAAAAAACACAACATTAGCCCACTGGGTTCAAGATATATCGACGATTAATTGAAAACGCTTTTCACCACTTTTCACCCCTTTTCACATCCTTAGGTGGTGAATTTCGAAAATTCCTGAAATTACTTTTTAGGTATTTGAGTAAGCATCAATCCTAAACAAAAATGACGTCGCTATATAAAAAACTATGGGATCGATATATATAGAATGTGTGTCGAAAATTCATATTACCCCTTTTTTAACCAGTTTTGGACCGAATTCAGAAAATATATTTTAAATGGTACTTGAGATATTTACAAAAGCACCAATTTAAAGCAAAGAGCACTTCGATATCTCGATTGATTCGATAGATATGGAAAGATAATCGAAAACACATTTCACGTATTTTCACCCCTTTAAATAAAGAATTTCGAAACGTCTTTGAGTCCTGTCATATACATTTGTAAAAGTAACCAATTATTAAAGTTAAAATCACGACGATAGCCAATTGTTTTTCAAAGATATAGACGATTCATTAAAAACACATTTTGCCCCTTTTTACTGCCTGGAGGTCGAATTTCAAAAAAACCTAAAACTTATTTTTGGGTATTTACGTAAGCAATATTTTGAAGTGAATATCAACTCTCTATCCCGAAGTGTTCGATAGATATCGATAGTTGATTGGAAACACATTAAAGATCTTTTCAGCCCCTTAAAAGTTGAACTTCGAAAAATCCTTAAATTGGCTAATATGCATTTTTACGAGTGTCCTATTAAAGTAAAAATCACGATGATTGGCCGTCGGGTTCGAGCTCTATCGACGTTTCTTCGGAAACACATTTCACCTCTTTTCACCCCCTTAGAGGTCGAATTTCGAAAAATCCCTTCTTAGTGCTCGCCTACGACCTGAGGTGAACCCCCACAAAAATGTTCACGATACTAGGTCTAGTGGTTTGGGCTGTAGTTTGATATGTCAGTCAGTCAGTCAATCAGTCAGCTTTAATTTTTATATATATAGGGATGTTACATTCAAAGCTCACACTTGCTTATTGCATACGATAAATACATTACGTATTGCGATTTTTAATGAAAGTAGTAAGGACATATAATTTGTTTGGGAAGTCTCTAGCAAGATTATTACGGATAAAACGTATTGCTACGTCAACTACATACGATCTTTTTATACAGTACAATCCGGGTCTGAAGTTACAGATTGGCAGACGTATGATCCAAAATGATTACAGCCTATTTAGGCCGTAAGTTTGCAAAATTACATGTGGGCAATTCTCTGAGCTCTTAGAGGTCGTATAATTAGAAATTTAAAAAGTTTTATTATGTTCTTGGTTTACTAACCCATAAAGCTTTAAAAATTCACAAAACAGCAATCAACTATGGCTTTCCCAGTACATATTATGCACACAATTACTACTGCGCCACAGAAGCGTTAATTAACTTTGACATTTAAAAACAAAAATGTTTACCATTAATTAATGAAAGACTACGAATCACAATAAATGCCCAGTCATCTATACAATTGACTGTCTTTCAAATAGTCACAATGTCCAACCTAAAAATTCTGAAGTTGTGATGGCTCACCATGTGCTACGCAGCACCCCGAGTGCACGCTGTCTTCTCTCTTGAGGTTTTCGGTTCGACTCCCGTCGCGCACCTCCTATTTGTTCGTCGACCCGTAGCAGCAGTCGTCTTGTTTTGCATAATTCTGCTCAGATGGTATGTGCCTGCAGCCTCACAGTAGACTCGGACGTCACAAAGCCACCAGTCTCTCTCCACAAGCTTAGCACGTTCTTCTAGATGGACCAATAACGAAATCTCCCCTCTGCTGGTACCGAAGCACACCTTATCTTGAACCACTAGGTAGACAGTCTCCTTAAGTGGCCAGTTACTGCTCTCTTTGATACAACACCTCCAGTGTTGTTCTCAACAGTTCACCGCCTCTCTGTAGCATGTTGACCCCTTCTTCACTGCTGCCGTTGATACAACACCCCAAGTGTTGCTCGTCCCTTACACAGCCCGTTGGTGTCACCCAGACTCGACGCCACCTCCAAAAGTGTTTCTCGTCGACGCACACTGCAATCGAGTCACGTTTTAGACTCCCAGAGGACTCCGTTTCGCAGTTCGGATGCTTTTATATGGAACATTTAGCGACGTTAATGGGTGGCGCAACATTGTGACGAGAGGCCTAAAATAGACATTACCTCACTCTTGATTTGCCGAGAGCCATGTAGGCTACAGCGTCAACATGGAATCCCGATGACGTCTCTAGTTCATGATGAACAAAACAAACAATTACTACATTAAAACTTTTAAAAATTCAATTATAAGTCCTCAACAAAAGCTCTACATATCAATTAAAAGTATCTTCAAATACTTGGTGGACACAATATCCTATCTCAGGAGCATCACGTTGGCTCTCTAGAAGTCGCAGAATGCCTTCATCGACACTAATACTTGAAAACTTTTCACAACCCATCGCTGTCACCACAATTAACTCAGGGCTTAGTGAAAGTCGGAGACCAATGAGTACGTCGAAGAATTCTCTTGACTGTGATACTAACTGTTATCTGAGTGTTTACGAAAATCAAGATAGACGTGCAGATGGTCGCTGTGGCAAGATGAAAAGAGAAAAGTTAGTCGAATAGAGCATGCTGCTGTCCTTTTAACCTGCAGCTGGCTACTCAACTTATGCTTCTCGCACGAGAGTAGCGGCTTGTAATGCTGTTCGTACTGAACAGACATAATAGTCTCTTGTCCATCATAGAGAGCCAATCTGTCTGAATTGACTACCTAGGGTTTTCTTGCCTGAAAGACTCAACAAACAATCCAGAAAACCACATATTTCATCATCTTGACTAGTAAGGACCTTCCCAGCATTTCTATGGTTTAGAACATTATCCTTTTTGTCGCTGGATGTTGTACATCCACATCAGCTGCCCCTTTTACATTTTTTATTTAAGTCCCTTCCACTCGTACCTCATTTTTTCTAGTCACTCTTGACCCCTAAATGTTGCTGAACAAAGTCACAGTTCACTGGCATAGATGGTCAGTGAAGCCGGCTGATCTACTTTTGTTAGTCAGTCAAACAACACATCACCTGGGAGGCGAAGGTATTTCCCTATGAGCAACTTCGAAGACGTTATCTGTATTGCTTCATGGACAGCTTACCAATAATCGAGGTTAGATTAGGGGCACCTTGGAGTACCAATCCTTTTGATTATCTGCTACAAAAATTGACTGATATTCTTCTAAAGTATGGTTCAGCTGTTCGACCATCCAGTCTGAGGATAAAATGTTTTATCAGTGTTTTCTTCATTTATAGGAATTTTGTCACCACCTGGAACAGTGTGGCTTATAAGTTGTAGCCCTGGTCAGAGTTAAGTTCAAGTGACATTCCAAACATTGAGAATACATGCTGACCTAATGTATCAGCCGAAATGCTAGCTTCTTGATCAGGTATCGATATGACTTTAGGGCACTTTGTGAAATAATCTTGTATCACAAATAGGTACCGATAGCTCCGCATTGTTAATGGCAAGGGAATAAACATTTATTCTGGCAACCTCTCAAACGGAGTTCCAAATACATATTTTGAAGATGCCATCGTCTCCTAGTTCTTGGTTCCTTCCTCCAAGCACATACGTAATATGTTCTGATCCAACTTTTAATATCTCTCTGCAAGTAGAGATGAGTCTTTCTGATTCCAAAATTCCTCTAACTGATGAACTATGACGTTTCTTCAGCACCTCTGAAACTCAAATTTCTGTGAGTACCAGTTGTAGATGTGTTTGTTTACCATTGCATCTATACTGTCTCAGTTCCAGTAGACTAGAGAATCCGATTGTATTCAGTATGCTGTGGTTGTAACACTTGTCTAAATAAATCTGCTCACCCAGGATGCTGATCACTTTCTTTCAATTGTAATATTGGACTAAGAGCAAGTTCATTTCTCTGATCTGTGCTAATATTTTTGTCACTCTAAGGAGAAAGTTCATTGCTTGATGTGAACTCTTGTATTCTTGTTCTTCGAGCAGTTGGTGTCTTCCAGACTTCTCCTCTTGGTGCTTAAAATCGAAGCACACTGGCTCATGTGGCTTCCTGGAAAATGCATCAACATTGTTGTGTAGGCATCTAGGCCGGTGCTGTATTTCAAAATAATACTCTTGGAGGTATTGTATTAACCGAGCCATTTGTATTTAAGGGTTTCTGAAATTCACTTGCCAGTATAATGAATCTTAAGCTGTTCCTAGAATATAAAGTGCTTTCTGTGTATGCAATATTGTACCTAAAAATGGCGGTGACCATTGTAAGGAGTTCCTTGCTAGGTACACAGTAACTTCTTCCGGGTTATGTAATACTTTGTTGAAATATTCTAATGGCATTTTGTTTTCCATACTGGATCTGTGACAACACAAAACCAATCCGCACATCACTAGTATCAGTGTAAAAAAATTAACCCACGTTAACTGTTAGAGTAGCCTAGGACAGAAGGAGAAACTTATAATTTTTTCAGTGAAGATTCACATTCGGGAGTCCAGATAATTGTTTTTCATCTCAGTCAACTTAAGTAATTGCTTTTCCTTTGTGGAAAACTAATGCAAAAAAAACGCCGAAAAAATAAGTAGAATCTACAGAAATATTCTAACTTAAGTCCGATCAATTGACTGTGGCTAGTCTTTGATTCATTTTGTCTTCTCAGGATAGGCCTATAATCCCTTCAGCCTACATTATGTAGGTATTCCAGGATATTCACTTTATTAATGTGTGGCAATTTGTGGGAATTAGCTTAAAATTATCTGAAATTACAGTCTGTAACAACTAACAATGACATGCAAAGTACTCTTCGAATGTCTTCCCTATAATAAGAATATAATCTAAATAAATCTTATCAATATACTGTTACAAGCTTGCGGGCTTGGTCGGAGTGAAGTTCGAGTGGCATTCCAAACCTTGAGAACACATGCTCCACTAAAGCATCGGCCACTGTGCTAGCCTCTTGGTTAGGTATTGGTATGACTTCAGGCCACTTGGTGAAGTAGTCTTGCACCACCAATAGGTACCGATTCTTCCTCTCAGTTACTGGCAAGGGACCCAAAATATCTACTGCCATCCTCTCGAACGGGGCTCCGACAATGTACTTCTGAAGATGACCATGCCCTCTAGTTCTTGGTCCCTTTC
>PNEQ01014896.1:0-23038 GCA_003012365.1 Medauroidea extradentata
GGTCAAACTTAAGACTGCTTTTCGCGTGGACAGCTATAGCTACTTATCCTGCTGCAGAATTAGTTCAACTAGCCGCTTGGACATTCTAACACTTGATGACTGAAGTACCAATTTTGTGTACAAAGAGGTTTTTCAATAAAAGTAAATATTATCAGTTACGAATAATACTCGCGAGCAAAGCCGCGGGGGACTGCTAGTATGTGTATAAAATTTTCTTATTTGCGTGGCTATTTTATTGTAATAATAATTGCATCTAGTCATAGAAAACAAAACAAAAAACAATAAATTGCATGAATTACCAAAATTACAAAACAATACACTGTCAGCTCTAACAATAAAAAAACAGGATATATATATATATATATATATGTGTGTGTGTGTGTGTGTGTGTGTGTGTGTAGGAAAAAAGATGACAGTCAATAAGCACGGATACCAATTTAAAAAAAAGCACGTTTCTTTTCCAGCCTTGTGGAATTTCCATAGCAAATATGTGAGAATGTGAGAGTGGTTTTTAACCTTCAAGTTGCAGTTGAAAACTATTCTTCTTTTGAGATGCTTGGAAAATTATGAAACTGTTTTGTCTGTGTTCAGAGTTAATTAACTAATTCTAAAGGATTCAGCTATACATTGTAAATCATGATGCATAGGCCCAACAGTATCCAGGACAACTGTATCGATATTACTATTATGCCGTTTATGGTAAAATTTCAATCCGGACTGAACCTGGAGTGGACTGAGGAATGCACATTGAAATTTTACTATAAACACTTTGTTGTGGACTGAAGTAGGAGTGAAGCGAGATAATCCGCTCCACTTGTTTAGGTAGACTGGAATGAAGAATCTGTATTGAGATTTTTCTGCAAACATGGACTGAAATGTAAATAAAATGATCAGGACATAGCTGGCTCCATGTTGCGTTATGTGTCGTGATTAGGTAAAACGAGAACAGAAAACAAATTATAATTAAATAGAGTGTGCTAAAGGCATGTAGGCCTATTTGTAAAGTGAAACAGCTTTTATAAAGTGAAACGGAACAAGACAAATGGAATATCTCGTGAAGAAAAGCTATATTTGGAGCAACTTTTATTTTTCGTTCGTCATATATTCTCTGCTTCGTATTGTCGCCGATAGATCGCATTATAACGTTTCCAGGCCAGGATTACTCCAACTTGGCTCTTGTTTATAGTTCTTACTGGACTGTAATATTTAAGATAAACACATTTCATCAATCCATGCTCGCTATACATTCACTCCGAGTTGACTCCACTCAAGGTTCAATTTAGATTGAAGTTTTACTCCAAACCTAGTATATAGATATCATAAAAATAATCGTATCATCTGTATAGAGCACAGAGCACTTGTTCAGTTTGTATCAAGTTCAGATATAGCTATCACTGTTGAAGGCGTTGGTTGAAGGCTAGGAATAGTTGGGGTCAAGCAAATTACCCTGGGGAACTTCTGTTGTTTTGGATTGTTTGTTGACTGCTTCAGAGGTTTAGGGGAACTGTAATATGTAGGGAGATAGGTAGCTAGATATTAGTTTAAGATGATTTCACTCACATGTAACCTTTTTTTAGGAGAATGTCAAAGGCGTTGCACAAGTCTATGAAGATTGCAGAGGTCACTTTACCAGCTTCAATTATTTGCATCTTTAATGTTACCACTTTTATTTACTGCTATGGTTATTGCAATTTTGAACGTATCTGGGTATATGTCATTGTCAGCATTTGATTATACAGCTAACTACAACTGGCACAATAAATTCAGTACTTCACTAAACAGATTTAGTAGTTATACAATCATAGACAGCGCTTAGTTTGTTTTTAAGTTTACTGATTAGTTGCGAGACTTCAGAGTAGTCTGTTGGGTAAAGGAATATTATTTTATTAGGAACATTTAATGTATTAAGCTGGGCAATATCATCACCCGGCCTGGATTCAGTTTTACGTGCCAGTTCATCCCTAACTTTGAAATATAGTTCACAGAGAGAATTTTCAATATCCTTTGACTACTATTTTATTATTTCACTCTCTCTACGTATAGATTAGGTTAAATGTATTGGCTTTGACCCTTTCCTACAAAGTAGCATGTCGATTCCTGCCCACATATTGTTGACTTTGCAATGACAGTCTTTGAAATAGGAATTGTAGTACCTACTTGAGTAATAATTGCCTTCATAAGGTACTGACTGAACTGTTGAGTTTGCTTAGCTGTTCTTTTAAGTTAGTTTACCTTTTTCTTTTACACTTTCTATACAGACTGTCGCAGTCAACATACCGTTTAAGTGTGGAGTAACCTATACCCTATCTGGATATCTTTTGTTGTTGTTGCATTCTCTAATCTCAGTTGTATCATTTATGAACTATGTATCCATTCTTTTCAGATACTTGTTTGTTATGGCCCTAACAGCACGGCAACGTTGCCTGCACGTCACACTGTAACATTGTGACGTTGCTACAACGTGCTGTGATGTGCCAAAAATGTGCAGAATAGATGCAGGCAACGTGCCAATGTTTCGTGCAGGCAACGTCACATTGTGACGTTGCCTGCACGTCACAAACTACACGTCGACAGCATATTTATAGCACACATCCAGCACGTTGCTACAATGTGCTCTGGTGTGCCAGGAATGTGCCTAATAGGTGCCGGCAACGTGCCAACGTCTCGTACAGACGTCACATTGCAATGTTGACTGCACTTCGCCAGCAGGTTGCCTGCATGTTGCCAGCGCTTCGAAAGCACATGACTAGCACATTGTTATAACTTGAACATCCTTATTTTAAAACTTCTAGATTACATTTTTATCTTCCGTACACCTTTACGCAAAGTGCAAATATTTACAATATCATCACTTAATGTCAGAATGATGACGAAATGTGAGAACAAAAATTTACCATTGTTTGTATTGGTATTAAGCATTTGGATGCAGAATCACTGATATGAAAAGTATTACACTATTAATGGTACTTAAATAAAATAAAATTCTTACCATCCCTGTCATAATTAAGTGAATACTAAATAGTTTTCCAATGTTAAATGTTGTATCCCAATTTTTAAGATTTTTAAAATAGAGTTAACGGTATACCACAATAGATCATGTAAAATACAGAATTTTCGGATTATTTGTACTGTACTTGTGAATATAAAACAATTACCGTTATTCATGTATGGCGTCTGTTGGTCAGAAAGGAAACTAACTGAAATGGTGGGGAAAATTTCAACGATAACATTTCTGGCACGTGCAAGCAACGTGCTGCAAGGTCTCATCTGCAACGTTGCCCATGTAATGTTTCTGGCATGTGCAGGCAACGTGCTGCAAGGTCCCATCTGCAACGTTGCCCATGTAATGTTTCTGGCATGTGCAGGCAATGTGCTGCAAGGTCCCATCTGCAATGTTGCCCATGTAACGTTTCTGGCATGTGCAGGCAACGTGCTGCAAGGTCCCATCTGCAACGTTGCCCATGTAACGTTTCTGGCATGTGCAGGCAACGTGCTGCAAGGTCCCATCTGCAACGTGGCCCATGTAATGTTTCTGGCATGTGCAGGCAACGTGCTGCAAGGTCCCATCTGCAACGTTGCCCATGCAACGTTTCTGGCATGTGCAGGCAACGTGCTGCAAGGTCCCATCTGCAACGTTATCCATGTAATGTTTCTGGCATGTGCAGGCAACGTGCTGCAAGGTCCCATCTGCAACGTTGCCCATGCAACGTTTCTGGCACGTGTAGGCATGTAGATAGACTGTGTAACTAACGTGGCACATTGTAACGTTGTAGCAACGTTTCTGGCACCACCTGTGCTGTTAAGGGGTACAGTTATTAAGCCTGTTGGAATTCTATCCACACTGAAAAGTATCCAATCTACATTACATGTGGTAACAAGAGATGTCATGTTGTTTTTTTATACATTGTATCCCACCACAATTACATAAATCTCTGCACCAAAACGGCTGTTATAACTGGACACCTGAAAAAAAAAAAAAAAGTTCCATAAATTTTTAACCAGGCTTCACTCACAACAATCACAGATAGTTTCTTGCATGTGCACTGTACGAGGTCTTTCAGATCATTTAGCTTATTGATAATATTTAGGCTTTACGTAATTACGCTTTCACTTTCGATAAACACCTGGATATCAGTTTCTGTTACGCATTGAAATTTTGTGTATTTACATGGCTTGTTCAATTTTCCAAGAGTTGTTTTTAACAAGAATGGCTTACTTTTCTCCTTACTGAGTTGGATGACAATATTGTCCCTTGCTGTCCATACGTTCACCAATTTGCCATTCATCATGCGCGCATTTGCTTTAACTGGAAGTGATTTGCTGTAGGTGATCGTCTTGGAAAACTAGAAAATTTTCCCCCATCAAAACCTAGCTCCTTGAGAACAACACCTTTGATTTTGCGCAGTGGCATTGTGTGCCTCTGACATCACGTCTCACGAATTTGACAGTAAAATAGCAGGTGATTTTTCGAGTCTTTTAGCTTACACCAAATCAGAGTGCACAGTTTTTGATTGGCTGCAAACAAACTTAATTCGTCACTACAGGTAAACAAAATAGTTCAAGATTATAATTCTTGTTGTATAGTTCAATTTCGTTGACGCTATCCTGTAGATAGTAAATCTCATTAATGTGCTTGCTTCACTGGGTTCTCAGTTGTTCATTCTCTTCCTTTATATATTTGATATCGGCCTCGATTAGATTTCTGAGTGTTTCTACCAAAACAAATTATTGTTCGAGAGAGGTGGGATGTAAAACGAGGTATAGCGGCCGAACAGGACACCCAAAAAAATGTGTAAAACGATACTAATGACCCTTAATATCGTTTTGCCCCATTTAGCACTGTTCAAAACGTTTTTGTTTCGGAAATATTATCGCATTATATTGAAAATTCCGACGTTGCGGGAACTTGCTAGCACTACATAATTTCAGCACCACTTAGCAATAGAGTTTGTAAATGAAAAAGAGAACATTTAGCAGTAAATCCTGCAGATTTTTCTTATCTGTGCTCTAAAAAATTGTTAAAATTAACTTCAGTATAAATTAGCAATACAATTTGAAAATTGAAAACTAGAACATTTAGTACTAATATCAAGTTAGTTCTTCTACAGACTCTTCATTGAATGGCTTTTACCTTTTTAAATTGACTTTTCCATTTCTTCAGTAACACAGGCAAGAGTTTTCATTTGTTTCATGATTTATTTAATTGTGATCCTCTCCTTTTTTGAGATTACACATGGCTTCAAGTCTGTATCTTGTTTTGTCATTTTTCATGTTTCAGCTCCATATAAACTTATGCTTTTGTATAGTGCTTTTGGTGTTTTTTTTATGTTGCCAGACCACAAGATGGAATGTAATTTTCTGGCATGTATTGTTCTTTGCTTTATTGTTTACTGGAATGTAGTATACTTTTTTAAATGGAGTTGGTATTTTCTCACAAACGACAGCATGAAAACACTGGTTTTAATAAGCAATTTTGAGGGACCCTATAGTCACGCTTTTCTTAAGCGTAGTAAATTTTTAAACTTGTAGTGACATAGTTTGAAGTGTGTGTTTTTGTGTAGAGATACAAGTGTAATCATTTTATAGGTGGTTCGATATACAGTTAGCGCTTTTGAAATCATACAGTTACTTTTTTTATTTTCAAATGATTTGTTTCCTGCCACTTTTTGATATAAACAAATTATTCTATAGTGTAGTCGAATTGTATAGACCGTACTGTACTTAAAATTTAAAGTTCCAGGTCACAATTAATAATAATATATAATTATTGTTTTAGAGAAGGTCTTCTAAAGTTGTCACTGTATCGCGAACTACCTATAAATAGTTAAGTATAGGATGGAATAATCGCACCCTTTAAGGGCGCCAACATACAACCTTCTGTACAAGATATGGTGGAAGCTTGAACTAGGCATGTTAGCGAGCGTTCATTCTTGCAGTTATGAAGGTTTCTGTCATGGTATAATCTACTATGTGCTACTTGCTGCAGCACAAGGAAATTAACATGTTTAAAAAGGCTGTAGCCGTTATTAATGTAAGAGATTAAAGAAGGGAAGGAAATCGTGATTCATTGTATTTTTAAGTGATTAGGAAAATTTATGAGTTGACACCAACTTATGGTTCCAGTACTCGCCTCAGTGATGCATTACCATGAAACTAGTGGTATCAAAATCTTAAGCATATAGGGAAAAAAATTCTTAACAAAATGTAAAAAAAGAAATTACAATTGTTTTTGGTTTGTACTAGACATTTGTTTTTACTGGTGGCTGTATGTATAGACTGAATTCAGTACTTGACAAACAAGCCTGTTTACGATACACTAAATTTACATTATCCTAGAACTTAGTGCTGGCTCTCTTATTTTTATATATATATATATATATATATATATATATATATATATATATATATATATATATACACACACACACACACACCTACACACACACACACACATGCCTTTCGCATTATTAAAGTAGAGGCAGGCTTAGAAAAAAAACTGCAAGGGAGCGCTATTGAAGCTCTAGATCACTGAAGATTTGCTGAGCATTTTTACACGTAAATATGCTATCGTATTGACTTCCAGTACTTATAGTCGGCGGTCTGTAGTGAAATTTTCTGCACCAGTAGCTATTTATGGGTATCAAGCCAATACTAAATGTGTTGCAGATCACTGTAGATGCAATGTATCACTGTAGGGCACATTTATGTGATTGAAATCTAATCGTACACCTAAAACAGTACCGCAACAATTCACTACAATGGTTGAATGTATTTAATACAAATTTTTAAATTCAGAGCGTGGCATCTTAAGCAGTGTAAAACTGCTTCAACTAAAATATAGTATTACCATTGTTATTTTAGATGTATCGCTTTTGCATGATTGAGCAGAGCAACACAGCCTCATAATATATAGTACGTCTTTATTGCACGTTGTCTTTTGCAATAGTACGATAGTACTTCAATCCAAAACTGCCTCATATTGAGTTATTACAGTTTTTCTTTCTTGAAGATGTGACACATACAAATGTGGCAATGTTTAAAAATTCCAACTTGGTATATAATGCTAAACCCACACAGCCATATTTTGAGATGTGACACCCTTTCTTGAAAATGATTAATGCAAAAGTGCCAGAATCAATAATGTGGTAGTTTCTCATTTGGGTTGTGATGAATTTCACTGCCGTAACAATGAAATCGCAGATCTCAAATCACACGCCATATCTCACTATTATTTATAACCAAACATGTTAATAAAATATGCACGCTATTTATGGAAAATTCAAGCATTTTCATTAAAAGGTGTGTATACGACTGCAAATTAAAATCTCAAAATGTGATCATCTCAAAAGTAGGTGTGGCAGTATTGTTTGAGGCGTGCGTAATGTTAAACAAACCTTAACTGAATCAACGCTCAGATCTTGTGTCGTGTCACTGGACTTCGATGTCACCTGATAGGCCTCTTGTAAGTGATGGTCATTCATAATTTTACCTTTCTGTTATTTCTCCAAAGAAACAACTAAATATTGTAAAACATTTACTGGAAATAATAAAACAAAGTTCTTTATTTCTTATAGTGACTGATAACTTTGTTGACAGGGCAGTTTATTGAGGAAAAAATCGGAGGTGAATCCAAAATACTTATTCCCGTGGACTGAAATGTTAATTCGAAAAGCGTGTAACGTCTGCAGCTTATTCACTTGTGTGTGTAGTTCAATTGTGTTAGGGTCATTTGATAATAAATGCAATATGTATGACGTTAAGATGAAGTGTGAGTGTCCCTTCACCTCTACGCACTTACAATGTTGCCTAACATTCTTTCACGTACCACACTGTCTATTATTTTACTCCCAGAGTTATTTACCCTAGTTTATTAGTAAACAATAGTTGTTTGATGATAGTTTCAGAACAAATCCCCAAACAACATACGAGCTGGTTGAGGACGGAGTGAGGTAATTTCACGTTGTGATAGCTTATGACAAAGTAAGATAAAAAGATTTTGTTACTTTGTCCATAAAGTGAATCATACTGAGAGTAATGCTGCCCTGAAAATCGACTACAAAATTTAATTTCTTTAAATAAATTGTAAAACGGCTTAGTATTTTATTGTTTTGACACTATTTACAGTGTTGTTGCTTAATATAAAGTGTTATTTTATGTTAATGTGAAAGAAATTACATTATAAAGTAGATTTTTCTATTTAGAATTACTCCCGATATAGTTCACTTTACGAGAAAATTGAATAAACATTTATGACTAGCTTTTGCATGCCAAATCAACACTGTCCCTCGTGACTCATCCTGCATAAGGAAATGTGTTTACCCCTAAATTAAATAGAGAATCTCAGTAATTTCCGTGTTGCTAGCACTGACACTTTTTTGAATCATAAAATCGTTTAAATATACAAATTTAACTGTAAGTTTGAAAAGGGTTACAGTACACACATGAACAGTTAAATATGTAACATTGAAAGGTTTTTAGCTGAATGTAATTTATAATATAGGAGAGTAAATCAAAAGAAAAATATATTTCTTGTTACAGCAATAAATGCAGTATTTCACATTCAACATACATTGTTACCCCGAGTACAAAAATATAACTTTAACAGTATAGTCTTTAATAATTTTAGAAACACGTAGGTTGAAGCGATTCAAAACAGTGTGAAACTAAGCACAAGTGCAGCAATAGTTTGGGTTTAAAATCACAATGAGAACACCACCAGAGTTGGACTGCCTCAATCAAATATGGAAAGGCATACACTTTTCTCGTTCTCTTTCTGGAGGTTCCTCTCGAGAAGGTAGTCGAGGTCGTGCGATATCCTGTCAAGCATGCAGTCAATCGGGTCGGTTTGTTTCTGCTCAGTGCTAGTCGTGGTCTCGTCTTTGCTCTCCTCGGGGGGTGGTGGTGGTTGTTGTACGTCTGCAGCTGGGGCGGGAGCTTCTGGCGGACTGCTGGCGGAGTCTGCAAGGGGCTCGGTCCGCGGCTCCTCGTCCTCCTGCAGCAGGGCCTTGAGCACGCCCGAGGACAGTCCGCCGTCCTTGAGCGGCTTGGGGTCCACGTC
Organism: Medauroidea extradentata; assembly: GCA_003012365.1. Classification (NCBI taxonomy): domain Eukaryota; kingdom Metazoa; phylum Arthropoda; class Insecta; order Phasmatodea; family Phasmatidae; genus Medauroidea; species Medauroidea extradentata. The sequence continues at coordinate 9,059 of PNEQ01014896.1, forward strand.
GACGCTGCACAGCACGATGGCCGGCACCACGGAGGTCGTGGCGTCGTCGGCTGAGCGCTGGCCGGACGAGATGAGCCCCAGCTCGACGCACACCTTTGCCATGACGATCTCTTGCTGCTGCGGCGGTGCATAGTCGCGGTAACCCTGCTGCTGCTGTTGCTCGTACTTCCTGGGGCTGGAGGGGTACGGCTGGATGCTCACCTCCGGGATGACGGGCAGCGCCTCGACGCTCGACGTCTTGGTCGCCGTGGACTCCTCCGTGCAGGGAGCCACGTCGGGCAGCGGTGCTCGCCCCACCCTGCTGGAACAACGACAACCTCCCAGTTGAACTACTGAACTACTCCACGGCTGTGATATACAACATTGCCTTTGTTTTATCTGACTCGATTACATTTATGGACTTTTATGTTGTGTATGTATTTTGTTGACTAAACCATACTCTGTTTATTAGTTTTTTTATATCCTCTTTAGTTCGCTTTGTCAGTCATCTACCTTATAATGAAGTATATAAACTACATCCTGTCATGCACTCCCATTGCATAACTCTTTCAAATATCACACATCACTAAGGAACCCCGACTTTTGCGAAAATATTTTACAAATCTTTGCTTCAGGTCCTTACTGCAGCATTACTTCGTGGTTATTATCAGCAGTCTATGTAGAGGCATCGCTTATTTGACTGTGCCAACAAGGACAACGTCACACACGCATGTGATTAGCAAGAAGAAGTCCAAGATACTGAGAGTTAAAAACATCTAATCATTGACTACGAAGCAGAACTATAGCTGTGAAGGTAAGGCATTGAAACAAAGTGGTGTGAAAATATTTCCATGAAAGTAAGAGGTCAGTACCTATCACTAGGGAAAGTAGTATTTCGTGAATGTTTAAAACATTGGTTAGTTGTTGTACTCCCATTTTATGTCATATATGCCTTAATCTGTTACAAACAAACATTTTTATGACGAAATCAGTCTCTTCAAACGCACCAAAGCAAATTTAAAAGTAATGTTGGGTACCTGTATTCAGAGATGACACACCTCATATCTGAGAGCTGTCTTAAATATGTGCATATCACAGCGCTACCCCACACCCTTTTTTCACGGCTAGGCTTTGGGAGGTTTTATTTTGATATTAAAAGAAATTATAGAAATTCGGGTTCGATTCCAGGCTGGTTCAATCAAATTCTTCCAAGTGGGAACATTGCCTGGATGATGACACTGTGGGATTTTCGGTTTCGCCCGTCCATCACCTTAGGCACTGCTCCATTTCCAACCCGTGCCGCCCCTTACCGGCTATCAAAACCGTACTTGTTCACAGCAGTCCAAATAACCGACTGTCCCGTCGCAGTCTTCCAACTACCACTAATATGTGCGTAAATAGCCCACTAATTCCCGTCGCTAAGTCTTACACGGGATACGACCCCGAAACCTTCCACACCGGAGACTTCTATTATTATTCCAGTCTAATTATTCAAGGTAGAATGTAAGAATTCTTATTTGTGTGTACTGTACAGGCCCAAGATCAAAGAGGTTTACTTATGAATAGGATGGCAAGAAGTAACAACTTTTGAATTGTTTCTCCACGGTCGTGCTAACTTTTCGGGAGTTCTGTAATATTTTACTGCTTTCCACAACCTTATCGTGTAAATTAATAAAATCCTGAATTTGAATTGTAGATATATACTTAAGTTTAATTCTTAACAGAAAATAATCTCGATATATCAACGGGGTTAAAAAATACAGATGATTAATCGGAAACACGTTTTATTTTTTTAACGCCTTTCAAGGTCGGATTTGGAAAAATTCTGAAATAACATTTTAGATATTTACGTAAGCTTCATTTAAGAACAAAACTCACCCCGATGTTTTCTCTGGTTTACGTGGTACGATGATTAATTGGAAATACGTTTTATTATTTTAACGGCTTATGAGTTGGAATTTCAAGAAATCCCGAAATTCTTTTTTAGACATTTACGCAATTATTACTGCGAAGAAAATAATCACCTCAATATCTGAAATGGTTTAAGAGAAATCAAGATTTGACGAGAAACACATTTTACAGATTTTCACCCCCTTAATTTTCGAGTTTGGCAAAATCGAAATTAAAAAAAACTGCTAATATGTATCTCTTTGGGCAATACTTTGAAGTTAAAAAAAATGTATTTCACTCCATTTCGCTCCCTTAATTTTTGAATTTCGGTAAATATCTTCTTAGTGGTTGTTTACGGGTTAAAGGGGAACCTACACTCAAAATTTCATAGTTCCAGGTCCAGCGGTATGAGCTGTGCGTCGATAAATGAGTGAGGACACTTCATTAGATATACATGATGTTCACGAAAACCACTGACAAACTTTGTCAGGTGATTTCGTGTGAAAAATAGAGCTGGAAATATACAAGATACTTTGTAAGTAACGGTAATATTAAGGGAGTAATTCGCACTTGAAAATCAAATTTTAAACCGAACACTGATCGAAGTAAACTCACAAAACTCGGGATATAACTTCATGACAACAAGGCTGACATATCAACAGTGATACCACATTTTTGCGAATTAAATTTCAAAGCTGAAATGACTTAGTAATTCAAATCAAGTGATTTTTTTCTTTACCTTCAGTAACATTATCTTAATTACTATCTCTCACTTTATTAGACCCGTTGGTAATTTCAGCGCAAATAGCGGCGGAAATTCCCTTGCCAATATCGTCCCTAAAGTTACAGTGGAAATAAGAGCTCATCGTAGTGTACTTCAGTCTGACTAGCTACAATCGTACTTAGAGATGAGCACCTACACCAGGCAAGTTTTAGTACCAATAATAGTTGGATAATACAAATACTGTATAAAAGCGATAATACGTTATCGCACGAGACATTAAACTAACAGAATAAAAACTTGTGCTGTACTTGGTTGCACAGAAAATCGACTGTAATATCTTTGATTATGAAGAGACAAAGTGTTGTTTTTTGAAGACGTAACATCCACTGCAGAAACGAAAATAATTCTGTATAATCAATCATCAGGTCCATTTAAAAATGGTATAATATTATTTCATAACGCGAACATTACGTTATATTTAATTTTCTACTTGTCTTCTGTACCAACACAAATTTCTTCACAACAGTGAAATGTATGCTTCTGATTATTACCACTGTAACAAGCCCTTGGCACGTACATTTGTGTTTACGGTATTCTTATCATAATAACTATGTATGTGTTAATGTCCTTTGTAGCCTAGGTTAAAAAAATTTTACTATCTTCCTAACCTGTAGGAAGACATAATATAAGCGAACGAACATTTTCTAACGACTCCGTCGTTTTCCAGAGATTTGAAAGTCAGATGAATAGAATTATGCTCAGTAAAATATAATTTCACTCACACTTTCCTTCTAGTCTCCATCTCGAACTCTGCAGATGTTGCATCACCACTGCCTGTGTCGTCGTTCTGTATCCACGGGGGTCCTCTCTGCGGCCTGAGATCTCCCACTTGCTTCGTGATGGTCGCTTTAAAAAAATTAGCCATCCTATTAGCATTAACACATTCATTTACTGACATACTAAGGTATACGAATTTTAGCCAAGGTAATGCTTTTTATTGTACACTCAGTTTATGATGGTGTAGTACATAAGTGAACGTAAAAAAAAAATAAAATATGCATCAAAAGTTGCAGGGATCGTATATCCGTTCTGACACAATAGGCGTTTTCAAAAACTCACCCGCTGGAGTAGGACAGGTTTTCTCTGTCATGTGACCGGGTTTTGTTTTGGTCACCAGGATCTTGATGAGCACCTGAAATGCTGTTCCGGGTTTCAAGATGGCGTGGATAAAAAAACATGCATGTTTTATACGTGCTAAATATTATTCTAAATGTGACTTCAGCAGCACATTCTGTACACGCTGTTTTATTTATGTTTCAGGTAATATTCGTTTCGTGCTTGTTTCTTCGATGTTTTGAACACAGTGTATTTTGTTTCACTTCGTCATGCTTTCGTTTGTGTGTACTGTTGACATATTTTCGCGCCAAACGTCAACTTCATCCTGCTGACAGTCGCTTACCCTACTCGAGAGCAGGGTAGCGAGATGTTGATCGAGGAACTGTCAGGTGTATATTTGAACAAGGGTAAACTTAACTAGGGTACGTTTGAATACTTTAAGCTAAATATTTGTCTCACCTACCCTACCTTCCTGAGCTTTGGAAAACGCCTATAGTGTCATTGTAAATACGGAAATGAATAATAGATAAAGTGACTGATGTTTTGTTAACTTCTTTTTTTCGTGATCGCACTTGATTTTGAACTCTGAGCTTTGTGCAAGGACAATTTGAAGTATCCGCTCGTATTGCATGGCACGCTTTCATTTGTTGGCTCTCGGCTTAGTGGTTGGTGCTCCTGGGGAGAGGAAAATCAGGAGTGGTTGGACGTTATGGTGATAAGATGAGTCGCCAGTCGGCTTTTCCTCGTGACGTATTTGTTTGCCATCAGTTCATTTTCGAATCGATTGTTGCTTACGTTGTTCGTCGTTATGACGTAAATGTGACTAAAAAGAGCACTCATAAATTTTTTGGCCAACTTTATGAGCTAATATGTCGTTTAGGGCCTGCTACAATCAAAATAACCATAACCACAACCATGCCCATCACAATCGCCGAAAACATTAAAGAAACTTCTTGCTACAACTGACATAATAGAAACCGGATGTTTGCACTTTCTGTCCAATGAGATTTCACTATCCAACCAATTGTTTTTACGATATACGCAATGCATGCGTTTGTAAACGTTTTACATAAATAACTTTCCTTTATTTAAAAAAATTGGTCCATATACTTTATTACTTTTGGTTAATTTTTTCGTAATACGAATAACTGTGAACGGAAATAACACGCGCATTCGAACAATAGAACTGTGATTGGATACGGATAGATTCTCGCATAAGAAAGTCGAGAGTTCGCCAAATTACTATGCGACCATCCAATGCCTATTGTTATGGATTAGATTATGCACAGTTCTAGAATGCATCATATCACATAATGAGTTCAACTACTGTAGACTGTAGCACATGCGAGGAGTTAGTATATTATAATGCCGTTACTTACACCCCGACGCAAGAGGTAGCCATATCATCTCCCTTTCAGGATTTAAAAAATAAAACTTACTAACATAGGCTAAATAGGGGCCCGTAGTTTTGAGCCACGACAATTTGTCCATGAACTGCTACCAAATACCATATGTTATGTAAGGTATTAATTAGCTGCTACATAGTGGAACAGCAGACAATGAACGAATAGACGGGGTTACACTCTAAAAAAATAATTTGTAAATTTGCCACACGTGCTTATAGGAGCGCTAAGAAAGTAGGTATGGTAGAATAGTTTCCCAGACATCCATGGTAGCACTCATAAACTTTGTTATAAAACAGTCAAATGTATACTGAACTTCAGGCTTGTATTGTAACAAATGTAAAAGTTTGCATATTTACAAGGCGGAAGTATGGTAACTGTCCCATGATGCGTTTTTACAGTGTACGTAGAGTGTACATAGGACAGTGGAATTGCAGGTCACTGAATTCGTGAATTTTTCTTTCCTCTGTTTATTGGTTGTAACTGGCTCAGAATTCTCCAGTGCATGCATAATAATTTGTGATCCAATCAAAATATTTTGAAGAAATGTACAGAAATTTAAATTATTGCGTAACCTTTTTTTTTTGCGGAACTTACTTAGTGAAGAACCGCAGTAAGCAAGAAACCTGCACTTTTATTTAGTTATAAATTCTTGAAATTTGTTTCGCTAACTGTTAAAAATGTAAAATATAACAGATTCAGATCCTAAGGCATTTGTATAAGTATCCAATTGAAGTGAAAACCACGACGTTTAATTACTGAGTCAAAGTTAAATCGAAAATCCATTAAAAACATATGTCACCCCTTTACAGCCCTGAAAGTTTCAATTTAAGGCCGTGTCTCAATTTAAAGAGTACTCTCTGGAGAGAGCACTCTTTCGCATTACCACGAGAGAGAGCTCTATGGCGCTCTCGCTCTTTCCAATTGGGACGGTGCACTCTCGAGTTTGTAAACAAACGATGCAAAGGTAACAAGTGCGTAAATTTTATTAACACAAGTTATAAACACATAAAATATATTTGTAGGCAATTCAAATAATAATTTTAAACGTACCAGTGTCGTATTTCAAGCAGCAAATAACTGTTCATGAGCGATGCCATAATTCTGTGTTTTGTGTATTTAAACGTATATTAGGGCAGAATATGTTTCACAACGTCTTGTCATAATTATCGGCGTCATTGTAAATAATTATTCATGTTATAAATATTGAAATATTAGCAATATGCGATACACGTTTCCTTAATAACCTCAAACCATAGTTGTAATCAAGATGGCGTGCGCCAGAGAGAACGAGAGAGTGTAGCGAGTGAAGAGTTTCGTTCTCTCGCTGTACTCTCGCTCTTTCGCACTCTCGCCAACGAATTGAGACGAGCAGAGAGCACTCTCTCTGACATATTCGCGAAAGAGAGAGAGAGAGCGTGTGTGTGCGAGAGAGCACACTCTGAGTGAATTGAGACACGGCCTAAGAAAACCCTGAAACATTTTTACGCTCATCTACGTAATAATCACGAAGCGAATAGCAACTCTATAAGTCAGGATTTATCGAAAACACATTCCACTTTTTTCACCCCCTTAGGGGTAAAATTTCGTAAAATCCCTTTCTTCAAACTTAAGACTATTTTGTGGGCGTTATATTTAAGCGGAAACTGTGACGATAGCCCGTTGAGTTCGAGATAAAGTTATCGACAATTTATTGAAAACATATTTCAGCACTTACCTCACTTTTCACCCCCTTCGAAAACGAATACAGAAAAATCAAGAAATTATTTTTAAGATATTTAAGTAAGCATTATTCTAAACTAAAAATCGCGTCGCTCTCAAAATGTTCAGTGATTTAGATATGTATAACTTATCATTCAAAATTATATACCATCACTTTTTATACTGTTTGGAGTCGAATTTAGGAAAACCTTGAAATTTCATTTGCAATATTTACATAAACATAATTTTGAAGCAAAAAGCAATTCGATACCTTGACTGGTTCGATATAAATGGAGGAATAATCGAAAACACACTTGGCTTATTTTCTCCCCCTAAAGGATCTAATTTCGAAAAATATTTCAATATAATCTTAGATACTTGCATAAGTATAGAATCAAAGCGAAAATCACGACGATAGACGATTAATAAAAAACACATTTAACACCTTTTCACCCATTTGGAGTCTAATTTCTGAAAATCCGGAAATCTCTTTCAGGGTATTTATGTAATCATAATTTTAAAGCGAAATTTTGTTTCTTTTTTTAGAAGGGTTCAAAAGATATCAATAATTAATCGAAATCACATTTAACGTCTTTTCACCCTCTCAGGGATGGAAATTAAAAAAAACCCGAAATTGCCTAATATGCACTTTACGAGTGTCACATTCCCGTAGAAATCACGAAAGCCTATCGGGTTCGAGATATGTCGACGAGTAATAGAAAACCCGTTTCAACTCTTCTCATCCCCTTAGGGGTAGAATGTTGAAAAATACCTTTTTAGTGCTCTCCTACGACCTGATACGAACCCATACAAAAATATCATGTTTCTATAGGTACAACGGTTTGGGCTGTGGCCGGTTATGTCAGTCTGTGAACTCTTCTGTACATATAAATGTGCATTTACATTCTGTAATTCGCCACCAAAAATCCACAGAGTTAGGCAACTATTGTAAATGTGTAATTATACGCAGGAATGGGCTATTCATATTTTTGGAGGCTTATTTCAGTGGTGCTTACTTTATCTCGAATCGCCTATAGTAACTATTTGTGTCATAAAACATCGTAGTGAACATACAACAAAACATATAAACTGATGTTCTTCTATGTTAACCTTACAAAAAAATGCTATTTTCACAAATATTTGCATTTAAGGGCAGTTAAATTAGTACTCACAGATAGTACACATGATGTAGTGGGTCTGCTGTCAATAATTTTTTTTAATTGGGTAAAGGAAAGTTAGGACACGTTAATTAATTTCTGTGGCTGAAGAAATATTGTTTATCATTATTCAAGTGAAAACATTTATTCATTCATAATCAAACAATCAATGTAATACTAAGCCTTAGTCTTACAATGAACATAATTGTTTGTTCAGTCTAGAGGAATAGCTCGTTTCAATAATTCCCGAAATAATTTTGTAACTGCTATGTTACTTCACTTACACTTCAGAGGGCTAGAGTTCGGTTTAACATCCTTTTTGGATTCGCCGACTTTCAACTTGAACAGCATCCAGAAACACAGCGGTGTCTCACTCTTCCAGATGTAGCATACAAATATAATGGAACCCTGTAAAAAGAAATAAAAACAGCAAAGGTATCATTAAGAACTCTGCTCTGATATGTTAGGTTTTTCGACATGTCTGCAGTACCTTTGTGAAATATTGCCCATAAGACTATGATAGTAGATAGATACATAATTGCCCATTGCAGTTAGATTAGACACAATATGTTTAGAACACATTAAAATTTCCTTCGCCGACAAAGTGACAAGATACAAGAAACACACAAAAAAAAAAACACACACACACGCACTCAGAAAACGTAAGAAAAATAATTCCAGAGGAATTCTGTCAGGTTACATTTTTTCCTCTCAGAAAGAATTCTAAAGATACAATTCAGTCAAGAATTTGACAATACCCAAACACAAAAGACAGACACAAAGAAAAAACCATATTCTCAATATGAGAAAAGATGGAAATATACATAAATAGTGGACAGTGTACAACAAATAAAAAACAAAAGACAACACAAGTTAAAATCAACGGAAAAATGCAACGTTTTGGGGATTGCGATCTATCCCCGTCTTCAGGCTGAGACACAGCTAGTCGGAACACCAAGATGCGAATGCGGTTCGAATTTTTTTTCTTTTTGTACTGCCCCTCCTCGCAGCACAAGGTGATCCCCGACCTGCCAGCTGGCTTGGTGGGAGCTCGCGGATAAATAGGGGTGTTCTAACTTCTAGGGGGAGGAAATAGTACGATCCAGCCGTGAGGCTATACGCTAATCGTAATAATGGGTTAAATGGTGACCTTGCATTCTCCGTCTCGCTCAGTTAAGGTTGGGGGGGGGGGGAGACGCCATGGTCCGCGGTGCGTCAAGCGCTAGGGAGAGACTGCAAGGGCCGTCGAATTTGGTCCCTTGCAGCCTTTTGGCGTTATGATGTTGTGAGCAACAGTAAAAGCGTCAAGACTGGAGGAAACCTGCTGCCGGCAAATATATGTTGACGACACCCAACCCAGAAGGGGAAGGGGTCGTGATTGTAGTAAATGTGAAGCCCCCTCCAATCGGCTTGGAGGAGGCTTATGTAGCTTCTGTGGCAGTGCTGTAGCAACTGTCACCGGAGCTCGTTGGTACATCCTAGGTCGTTGATCCAGTCAAGTAGGTATATCATCCCTCGTTGAGCAGACAGAACCTTTCACAGATAACCAGCCGCCTTGTCGGAGTTGTAGCGTTGTGGTGAAAAGTTGTAATAGCAGTTCGTTTATAGTTGTCGCAACATGACTGGCACCTACGTCCTGTAAAATCCATCGCAGACTTCAGGTGGTATATGAGAATTCGGCGGCTGCGAACTTCATTCGCATCTTGGTGTTCCGACTACTGTGTCTCAGCCTGCAGACAGGGATGGATCTCAATCCCCGAAACGTTGCATTTTTTCGTTGATTTTAACTTGTGTTGTGTTGTCTCTTGTTTTTTATTTGCTGTACACTGTCCACTATTTATGTATATTTCCATCTTTTCTCATATTGGAAATCTGGTTTTTTCTTTGTGTCTGTCTTTTGTGTTTGGGTGTTATCAAATTCTTGACTGAATTCTATCTTTAGAATTCTTGCTGAGGAAAAATAAAACCTGACATAATTTCTCTGGGATTGTTTTTCTTACGTTTCCTGTGTTTTCTAGTATGTTTTTTTTTGTGTTTTGTCACTTTGTCTTTCAATACAACAAAACATGAGCAATGGCGTATGTCCACAAACCAATAAATTGTAATCATTTGACTGGTGCCTCGGAGCGCGCGGGGTTCAAATGTTGGCACTTGTGTTTGCCCCTGCAACTTTACAGGGTGTCATTTCCAATCAAATATTCCCTGACAAATAACGTTTCTTTTTGCATTCTCAAACGTTTACGAGAATTACGACCACAACAACAAATTCCGGAGCATTCAGTAAATAGATATACATAGTCTAAATAAATAGATGTTACACTGCTAAATGGTAGGTAGGTGGGAACTGTGTGAAGATATTTTGTTCATAAACCCTTATCCGGAAACAGCGGTTATGAGCCTGGATTCCCTGAAGCATGAGCAATTTCTGTTGACAGACATCCTGTAAACTGCACAATGACACATCAAAAAAGAGGTATTCGGTAGTTTATAAACGTGTACGTATGAAGTGGCACATAGAGGGTACCATGAAACCATACGTTCAAGAGTCGATGACCAGAATCACTTCGTTTACATGTTAGGGTCTGTGAAATGTGGAAGAGAATGTGTTCAGTTTGGTCCGCAACACACAGAGGAAATGTGTAAAAACGAATTTGGATGTAAGCCAACAAACAATTACGGCGTATTCGGTAATTTACTGCGATGAAATATTAAGTCATTAACCACTAACTAATGAGTTTGCACATCTGGGTTTTAAACTTCGCTGTTTTTTTTTGTTTTTGTTTTTTTTAATTTTTTGCGAAATTGCTAAATATTTCATCCATGTAGAAATGTTGTTGAGAACTTACAAACATTACGCACATTAAAACTGAGTTGTAGTTCCAGGGGGACGGCGGAAATACTGCTCCCCATTTTCAATTTAGCAAATTGGAAACCCAATTTCGGCTTACTGGTTCATATGTATCAACACACAAAATTAACGCACTTCATCCTAAATCATCCTATGCATTGTATCCGGCAATGTAACTATGAAAGATACAACATAATTCAACAAAATAGTTAGCTGGTCCTCACCAACAAGGCACTTGATAAGCTGAACATGTAGTGGTAGCTTCTGGAGTGCAGGTTGACGTAGCACACGCTGGAAACATCAACTACGAGCATGAAGGAGAAAATGGTGGCGCCCCGCCTGAGGAAACCAACCCTGAAACATGAGCAAACATATTGCATACTAAGTCTAGCACTCTACTTATTGGAAGATGAAGGTGGTTGGCTGTCAAAGGAGCACTTTTAAAATCCTGGGTATGGGAACTGCCCCCCTCCACAATTTTTGATTTACATAAATCATGCTACAATTTCAAGTAATATTTTCTTTAATGTTTTAGCTATTGAAAAGACGTAGGAAACAGCATTATACGTATTATTATGTTTGAGTTGATTCACTAATACTGATAGTCCTAAATAGTAATATACATATTTGCCCATAACACAGTATGACACTTACCGTACCTCAGCTTATAAAGATAGCAAATGTAGAACACTCTCTCTATACAACTCTGTTAACATCAGTATACATTGACTGTTTCCTAGAAATTGATAGGAACGCTACAATTTTTGTATGAGAAACAGTTATACCATACCTAATTTATTAAAACTACTATACATCGGTACAACGGTTACCTACTAATTTATTTATTAATTTGTGACAGTGCAGATATATTATTAAGAGGGCATCATAACATACAATCATAACAGATAATTTGAGACCCTAGATGTAGGGAACTGATACTTCTGAAGGAACTTAATATGTATTACATATGTACAGATGCGCTTATCCGAGCTGGATGGTTTTGCTATAAAAAACTAAATATGCACTAGTGAATAAATACGAGAGTCAAATTTATCTAACCGCCAAGGTCAAGGACAAGCAAGTGAATTTAATTCCGGAAGAAATTTGTTGCAATTTTTGTGAATTAATGTTATGTGTACGTCAAAGACAAAATTCAAGTGTAAGATATGTGATTTTTATCTACTGTTGCATTTGTCAGCGTTCAGAACATATACCTGGAAAGTTACGAAAATTTTTAACTAATGAATTTAATACAATGCATTAAAAAGTTCTTAAACAAATAACTATAGTTGATTTTTGCTCGCTCAGGAGTGAGTATTGAAAATGCAATTTACGTCTTCTTCTGTATACGGATAATGCATGAAGATTCATTGTATTCCAAAAAGACGGAGCAAAAGCTAACACAATCTTTACTTTGTCTATAACGGTCTAGATTCTGTGATGAGGTCTTCTTGAGGTACACCATGCGATGACGCGAGAAGACCCCATATGTGAAGAACACATTCCGAACGATACTCAACTGTAGAGAATGTTCTAGGCAGTTTTGAATGAAGTGATGTCTTGAGAGTTGGAAATTTTGGTCGAAATTTGAGCTATAAAACTAATGACAAAAAATTGGTGTCGGAAAAAGATGACCAATGTCCAGGTGTAAATTGAGGCATAAAAGTGTGGTGAAATGGTGAGATCTAATGTTGGTTACAAAAACTTACTTCTAATTTTGAGGTATAAAAGTGCGAATGATGATGCTGGAAAGTGATAGCGAATGAGGATTGAAGTGAGGTATAATGGTGGTCTAATAGCATGTAGCATTTTATTTCATCATTACACGTGATCGGCTATGACACTACAACTTGTAACTTGCTTTAAGGATACACACAAGTTAACAATACTTTGGTAATTAAAATATTCGTATAGCAGGACAACCTGTGCGATGCGATCTTTAACTAACTGTATTAAAATAATTTTTCACAAATGCAGGCAAAATATGGCAGTGCGTGAGATGTAAAAAATACTGTCAAGTATTAGGCCTAGTGCTATTAATTGGAAGAAGACGCAGCCGTCAAATGGTAATAAGGCGGCCAATGCATAAATTATTAACTACAATTTTAATTTCTAGGTTTTCTCAAGAAATTCTGCACATTTTCGAATTTCGGATATGTTTGATTTTATTTTTAAAATGTAAAAAGATAATTTTTTAAAATTATTCTGAAATTTTCTGAAAATCTCTGCAATTTTCAGTTAAAGGTTGAGTCTGAAGGTCAAGGTCACGCACAATATGGCCGTCAAGATGGCCGAGGACTTACTGGAATGAGAGAGCAGGTAGAAAAGATATCTGAAATTTTACTCTAATATATATTTATATGTAACTATTTTTATCTGTAGTAAATTGTGGCAAATGTATGAAATGTTTTTTGAAGATTTTATCGGTATCAGTTTAATGATCAAATAATTAAATGGCGGGGATAATATTGGTTAATAATTTTGTTCATGATAAAATGGAACTAAATATAATCTTCGGTAAGTAGAACAAGATTTTAGCTGTTATTGGACTAAGATTCTGGTTGGAAGTAGTCAGTACTGTTGGCAACACTGGCAGCAGTGCAGACCTGGTGGCGGTGGCGGCGTCGAGCTGCTTCTTGTGGCAGACGACATGTAGGCGGCGCATGACGCTGAAGTATAGGAAGACGAACATGGCGAGCATGGCGGCCATAGCTGTGGCGAACACATTGAAGAGCACGGTGCCATATAGCAGCCACCAGGAGCGCATGTGCAGTCCCAGCGAATCGTGCGCCATGTGACTGCACAGCACTGCGATCACCGGCAGCCCTGCCAACACCACACACACCAGTGTGTCCATACCTTACCGGCAAAACAAATGAAGTGTGGAGTTGGACCGTTGTTATACTAGTGATCAGAAACGTGGTCATTTAGTAACCCCAATATCGTGTCAACCGTAAGAGTCAATAAAATTGAAATTATTTACAGAATTATAAATACGAGGGTTATTTTCTCTTCAACCTCCGATGGCCTGTAGAAAATAGGAATTAAGTGTAAAATGCTTTTACAGTCAAAAGATACCGTAAAACGGGGTGATTAGAAACACTGGGGTGAATAGAAACCAAATTAGAAAAAAATTACTAGCTGACACCTTTGGTTTAAAAT
>PNEQ01014896.1:23138-84049 GCA_003012365.1 Medauroidea extradentata
CACAACTTTCCAGTGCCTTCTGCAAGAAAGTTGGCCGTATCTTTTGACAGTAAAATTATGTTACAATTCTTTGCCATTTTTACAGCCCAACAGAAGTTAAAAAAAAAAGTACGACCCTCGTATATTGTGTTACTATTTTTGTCTACGTTTGTTGGAGAATGAATGTGCTCAACTCCTGGAGGTGAATTGTTATGAAAATTGAGGCGAGTCTGAAATTCCCATCATTATCATGTAGTGCATATCAAACAACGCACTTACGAAAATTTAACTGGCGACAAACGGTTCACCGGAGTGAGTTCAGACCAGATGAGCCTTTGTCTTAATTTTGTTATTGTAAGTAATAATGTGCCTGAAATGTTTAAGTAACTTCGCGTGGAGGTGGGATATCAGCCGTCATACTGGATTGTTTAGTTTTTTTTTTTTTTAATTCTGAGAATAAAAGTTTAAAATTTGCGATTATAGTGTAAATTATATTTATTTTGCGCTACAGTACATACAAAGCAGTTGAACTATTAACTAATATTTAGGCTGTAATCGTCGAGCAAATTAAGAATATATAAATGGTTTGATTGTTTGCGGGTTAAATATACATTAAAAGTTCGAACATTTTGTAATGTAGTGCAAGATATATAGAATTTGCGATATTATCGCTAATTTTACAATTTTCTTCTCAAAATAAAAAAAAAAAAGAGAAAAATAAAACATTCCGAAATAGCGACTGAGGCCCGTCTTTAAGTCATGAAAAAGTGCGGTTTCACCCACAATATCATGACATATTTACGATTTACTGTAGTTACTGAAACTCCATTTCCCCTTTTAGCAGCTCCATCTCACGTAATTCTTGGTATTTTTCGAGTAATGCATTTCAAGTTATCATTTTCAGTGTCGGAAACTTCCATGTATATATACAACACGATAGTGATAGCCATTTAACTCCACATTATGAAAGTTTAGGAAATTAATTCTCGTCCACATAATGTGACGTAATTATATAAGTCAGTGCATTCAATACTTCTGGATTTCACGTGAAAATGTATGGAATTGATTATACAATTGAATGTCTTGTCAAAGTTTTATGTTTTTTTTATTATGTTTAATCAAATCCATCATTTATGTAAAATCATTTGTAACCATATTTATTCGTAAAACAGTCTTCGTGCACGGGTGTGCTATACATAACGCATTTCATGTAACTGAATTAAAATATTGAAATTTATACTATTTAACTTTTATTAAAACACTAAAACTTGAATAAACATTGAGAACTATATTTTGAATATGAATTATATTTCAGCTTATGGTAATACATAAGTAAAACGAATTAGGTTTTGAGTTTTCTATCTCATTACTTGTAAGCACTGCTGTTCGTTCGTCTCTTAAATTAATATTGATTATATATTTTTTGACAATCTCAAGTGGAAAATAAAAGAGGCCATTAATGTAGAATAACGTCACAAAAATCATATGAACATGAATGTATGTGTGTGCCTTTGTAGATAGGCTATACACAAACGTATACAAAGTATTTGAATGATTTTAATAGTTAATTTATTTTTTGTTTTTGCAGCCAGTAATTAACTTGATTATCACAATACAGACAATACATTACTCTTATTAGAGGATAAACCACTTGAAACAATGCATATGTACATGCATAATAGTGAGATATTAATGCAGAAACTTTTATCGTTTATGCCACTATGTAAAGATAAATTAATGATTTAAACCATAGACCTTGCGAGAGTGGGTGAATTTACTGGGAGTGCTACATTTCTTCCACATATTAAAAGTTTTAGCACAGCTTTATCTTGGGGTCCACCTTTTCAGAGAACTCACAGTGTGACCATCATGCTTTCGTCTTGGAGGAATAGGTGGAAAATATGGAAGTAAATATTGTATGAGTAGTAACACAATTAATTATTCAAATATTAATGGTATGTTATGTATTCGTTTTTATGTATGACAAATATGTAGTAACTGCCTAATGTACACGTGACAACTCCGTTTTAGTGTACTATGAAAACAAAAGGCTGAATAAAAAAAATAAATAAAAGGTGTTGTCGATTAAACCTTACAAGTCGCCATCGAAATTGTGTACATTTGCAGAAAAATACACATAATCATACAATCCTAGTGCTAGAAAATGATTTGCAGAAATATGCACATAAGACAAAATGTTCAATACATAAAAGTAACACATTTATTATAATACACATATTGGCGCCGGCATGCCCTGCTACCTGTTATGATGCTTATGACAGTTTTCTTCAAATAGCGCACTTTTGGTAGTTGAACGACTTCGGTGTAGATGATGAGAACTTTGCTGAGGTGGGACGATATTCCAATGAGCAGAAGTGCTTCTAGACTAGTAGAAACGTACGGGAAGCTGGTCTGGAAATAAAACAAACACGGAATATTTCAAAATAAATTTACTACCCTATTTGGATTATTTGATTGTATTCACGAATATCTGAAAATGTACTGCTTAGCATATTAAATTGGTACGTTGTAAACTCGTCTAAGGGAAACTAACGTACTAACACTGCCTTGGAAATATAAATAAGTATCCAAGTAAATATTAAGGCCACCTTCTGGCTGTAGATGAACCAGCGTGCAGTATTTCTGCTGTAGTCTCGTTCTATCAGACTCGTAGCGGGGACTTTAGTGTATTATAAAATGTAACAACAAAAGCTAAGGAAACGCTGTATGTCCTGGTATGATTTACACTTTCTGCAACTGAATTTTCCTGCTTAAAGATGACCGTAAAATCTTCAATTTAACTGTATTTACCTTCTCCAAATGTACATTAGAAGCACAGAAGAAAGAAGCCATAACTGAAAGTGAAAATACACTAGGTGTTCCCGCCTTCTGGTAAGATTACGTTGTGTATGAGAGAAGGCCGGGTTGAAGGTTGGGACGGCTGCTCGACTAGCGAGCCAAGCCTGTCACTCGACCGGCTCTAGGAATTGGTGCTGTGAGGGTGAGATAAAGTGTGGAACAGAGACGGAATGAGAAAGGCGGGGGAAACGGGAGTTCCCCGAGAAAACCCACCGGCAAACGGAAGCGGCCGCCACGTTTCCCACGTACGAAAAATCCGGGATCGAACCTGCTGGGGATTGAACCCAGTTTCTTCTGGGTGGAAATAGAAGATCTGACCTCTCGTCCACCGCGGCCTCCTAAGAAGAAAGCCACAACTCTGACGCAAAAACATTCCTAAATGCTATTTGTAAGCAGACGCAATTTAAAAGTATTATATGGACTACTGAAACTCAGCACCCTGTCTGGAAGAAGCCGCCTTTAAGCGCATATATATCACTCATATCATTCTTGCTGAGTTCTTCTTCACTTCCACCTAATTCGAGGTTTATTGACAATATAACAGAAATTTAGCTGACTACCTAAATTGGATGTAGGCCTAGTTATGCAGAAGGGAACCAACACACAAATTACTTGAGCTGAGATATTGAAGGTCAAAGTCTACTGTGTCCATATAAACCTTGTTGAATCCACTTATCTCGCCCTTTCTCTTTATTAAAATATTATGATTTAATACTTTTTTTCTAGGATATACTTCGTACCTTATTCTTGTACTTGGAATGATTATCTCCAAATAAATTACGTTGAGGATTTATTGCATTCTGCATAACTCCATCCAATTGTAATACTCGCATTAGATTTGAATAAGTAAAGCATAAATGCAACACTTAAGGTTAACGTAAAAGTTACAGTAAAAATGATTCAAAAAAAAAAATTGGACATGGAAGAACTTTCCACAATTCGCTCCCAGCATCACATAAAATTTACCAGACATTATTCAGGCTTCGTTGTAATAAAGAAGTTACGGTCAATGTAAACTTTAAAATAGCGGGAATTCATTAGCGTAGCCATGATTACGATAGGGCAGAATCTCGGTTCTTAATGTACTTCAGTTTCATCTTCTTAAATTGGCGCCAGTCAGTTAAGAAGGGGAGGGGGGAGAAATTAAATTAATTACATCGATAAAATTTGCCTTCACAATGTATACAATAATTTTTCAATATTTAATCAATGCACTTGTAGGGAACATAGTGTGGCGTATCAGCATTTTTAAATCGTTTCTTTCAAATTTGTATTTCTATAGTAGATTCCTAAAACATAGAGAAGGTGTGGGAAGCGTGGCCGGCGGGTTTTCTTGGGTAACTCCAGTTTCTCCCTGCCTGTCATTCGACACTTATCTCACCTCACATCATTCATTCCTCGGGCCGGAGGGCCACAGTGTAAACAATCTGTAGGCTTTGATTTCGCTGGCGGTGCTTAAATTTTTTGCTTGGAAATGAAATGTAAATGAGTGTAATAATTATGCAATACATATCGATATTTAGACTTTTACTAGCTTTGTATTTTTGTAGTTTTATTAACCTTGAACGCCATATAATGTTATAAATACTGTATTTTTAATTAGAATGTACAGTATAACCCATACAGCACACACTGCTTTCAGTTACATTGCAGAAATGTTTCACAGAAACATCTGTAACATCTCAGTAACATAACGAAACAATTCAGAGATGTTTCAGAAACATCTCAGCAACGCAGATATGTCCTCTCTCGGACACATTACAGAGTAATGTTTCAGAAACATTGCAGTGTAATGTCTCAGAAATATTGCAATGTAATGCAAGATTACTTTGCAGTAAAACACAAAAACATAAATGTACATTTAGTATTATAAGAAACATATTTTTTTCTGTTATGTATATACTCGACAATGGTTCCGTGACACTTTTATAATAATGTAAATATTCATCTTGACTTGACCGGGATTTGATGCTGCGTCCCTTCATTTTGACTGTTCTGATGCTAACCACTTTTTTTTTTAAATGTTTGGTGCAGTGTCACTGCACCGAACACTCCCCCCTTTGATGTGACTTATTTATGCAACCCCGAGTAAATGTAAGACAATTGTAGAGAGACAATTTTTTGAGACAAATTGGACAAATATAAATTTGACACCCAGCCAGACCTGGGAATCGAACCCAGAACCCCTCGTATCTAAGTCGGTCGCTCAACCAACCTAGCTACGGGGGGTCGGCAACCCTCGACTATTACGACTTGTGGACTTGTGATGTATTAATTTAGTTAATTGAATAAGAGTTTGATATAGAAACTCATTAGCATTACAAATAGTATTATTAAGCTTCATATGCGACAATTTCAATATTATTTCCAGCTTTAACTAGAGGTACGGTATTAGTTGATATTTTTAAGGGTTCTGTATGAATAGCCATAGACTCTTTGTTATACATGGATAAACAGTTTGAACTGTCAATAAACTAAATTGTGTTTACCTAAACACGTTCTTATTATGATATTTTTTAATGTTTGTTGCAATGGGAGTTTACGATTGGAATTTATTGGTTTGTGGACATACGTCATTGCTCGTGTTTTGTTTACCAAAAATGTATTGAAAGACAAAGTGACAAAAAAAAATAACAGAAAACGTAAGAAAAACAATCCCAGAGGAACTTCGTAAATTTTTTTAAAATATATATTTCAGCAAGAATTGTGTTGTCTCTTGTTTTTTATTTGTTGTACACTGTCCACTATTTATGTATTTTCCCCCATCTTTTCTCATATTGGGAATCTGGTTTTTTCTTTGTGTCTGTCTTTGGTGTTCGGGTGTTATCAAATTCTTGACTGAATGCACTATTGACGTTTTCTGTGTGTCACTTTATCTTTCAATACATGTTTCGTCAACAAAACACGAGTAATGGCGTATGTCCACAAACCAATACATTCCAACACGTTCTTATTATGTTGAAATAGCAGGGCAATAAGGAGTGTTAAATACTAAACGTATACCTACTTGTTTGGAACAAGAAGGTACTTTTTAACTCATATTCAACAAGCAGCATGGCTACACAGCGATAATGGCGGCGAATGTCTGGACGAAACCTTTCGGAGACATATTTGAAACATTCTTATTGAAATATTACATCGCAATATTTCTGGAATGTTTCTGGTCTGTGTACTGTGAAATATAAGCCATAACGTTCTGTTGGAAGTTTCAGCGGAACATTATTGAGACCTATCTATCTGAAACATGAGATACGTAATATTACATTGGAACGTTTCAGAAATATAAGAGAAATATTCATATAAAATGTTATTTAAACGAGACATTGTAATGTCTCTCAAATGTTAATGAAACATAACTGAAACATTTAGTACTGTATGGGTAGTGATTATTAACACTTACCAGTGCACAATATAAGTTACATTTCAAAAATCACTTCTAGGTCACAATGTCATGAAAACGAGCAATATAACAGCTGTCAATATCCACAAAATGTCATTTTCAGCAATTGCAATTTATAATATTTTACTAGTAACGAAGCAGCGACCATTGTGGCGAACATCTCGACTTGATAGAGACCTATTTGAAATGTGCTTATTGAAATGTTACTTTGCAATATTTCTGAAATGTTTCTGTAATGTGTGCTGTGAAATATATAATCGCTCATTGGTAAATGTCTCACATAAATGTTTCTGAGATATATCTGAAACATTTGAATTGAAATGTTACATTGTAATACTTCTGAAATATCTCTGAAATATTGAAATAAAATGTTTTGTGAATGAGACATTGTAAAGTTTCAAAAACGTTTCTGAAACATTGTGTGCTGTATGGGAAACACTGCTAATGGTAGCTAGTAAGTACAGGTTTTATGTACTTCTACTAAAATTTTATACTGTTATTTACACGAGCGCAAAACAGCTATGCAAGATATGTTTATTACTTTTAGGTTGATTGGATAGATGGGAAAAGGAGGAAGGAAAGGAGCGGATGAGCAAAACACAATTCAAAGCTTATATCCGTCCCTGATTACCAGCATTAATTATTTCAGCTATCTATAACCTTCAACTATAAGCAATATAACAGTGTATTGTAGCAATCCATGCTTCGCGCACCAACCGTGAACAAGAACAGTAAATTATGGCAGTGCCCTAGGAGAAAGTATAGTACCTGGGGAATGGAGTCCCTGACGGCGTAGATGAAGACACCCATGGCGCCCGAGGTGGCGGTGCAGCACTGCAACTTGAGGTAGACGACACAGTTGCGATGTCTCCACCAGCATGGAAGGAGCAGCAGTAGAGCGAGTAACGTCTGCAGTAGGCACAGCACGCAGCCTAGCAGCACCAGCAGGTGGTAGCTCTCCGCAGGACCATCCTGCTCCGTCTGACACCACAGAGTACATTATAAGTAGTATTCATGCACCACTTTGTTTCAGTCTTAAATATGCACGTGTACTACTTTGCTTCATGGTTATTGGCAGCGTATCTTTATGTATAAGCGTCACTCATTTGACTGTGCCAATCAGAACAAGGTTAGTTAGACACTACACGTCTGTTATTGGCGGGTATTACTCCAAGACGCTGTGAGTTGAAAACAGCCAATCATTGACCGCAAAGCAGAGCTGCACATAATTTGGGACCCTTGTTTTTTTTTTTTTTTTTTTGCGAAAACAATTTTGCCTCACTTTGTTACCGTGCCTTACGTGCACACCTTCAGTTCCGCTTCGTGGTCAGCGATAGGATATTTTAACTGTCACAAGTCTTGAGATTCTACCGGCAAATCACAGACGTGTGGTGTTGCAAGGAAGTTTTTGTAATTAACTCAGTCAAATGAGTTGCGGCTTTTCACACAGACACGGTGCCAATAATCATGAAGCAGAATTGCAGATGTGCACGTAAGGCACTGAAACAATCTGGGGCAATATCCTTTTCGCGAAAAAAAAATTGGGTCCCTACACATAATGCGTTGAGACTTAATGTTGTAAAGATCTTTTCGCGGAAATCAGCGGTCCCTAATTATAAGAGAGTCCATACTCCCATGTTAAACAATTAGAACCTTGTTATCGTTGAAGATGCACAAAAAAAAAGTTACAATACACTCTTCTCTAATACCAACGCCAGAACACACATCATGAATAATGGCGAGAGACGTTTCGGAATTGCCGTGTTCATAATACAATTTTCGTGATCTTAGAACGATTCCTACTCTGTGTTCGTATTATAAATTGAACCTTTTTTTTTAAACAAATGTTTCTCTGCTTTGGAGGTTTCCTGCAACACGGCAACGTTCGTTCTCAGAGACTTATGCAAAAAAAAAACGGTTCCGTATATCCTATAGTTTTCATTATTACGTATAATTTTTTCAACGTAGTGAAAAAAAATTCGCTCTTTGATAAAGACGTCTGCAATTTCAATTTATTATAATCTCCACAACATTAGTTTTTAGTTTAATAAGTTTGTCGTTGGAGAGGTGGAATTTTGGCAATCTTCAGTTACGAATTGGTTTTCCCTATCCCAGTTACGAGTGCCTGTCACTACACACAACACCATTGTTACAGCGGATTTATGTAAAGTGATTGACCTCTGGTTGTAATTTTGTGTCAATGAAGGTAAGTCACCATTGTAGCAAATCTATTTCCAAAAATCTGCTAAACGTCTACAGAAAATAATCAGACAAAGTTCTGTCAATAATGAAAAAATAATAATTCAAGCAACATTAATTTAAAACGATGAATCTGGATAACATTTCCTAAAAATTGGTATATTTAGATTAATAATGGATATGATTTTTGGACTTCAGTGTAATTTTTGCACAGCTAAAATTCTTGATTCACACTAAAACGAATAATTAAACGCTTAGTTACTTTTTAATTACGCAGTATGCAGCGGGAATTCAGCTAACTTGACAGCAATGTCAATAGTGCTTTTAAATTATAAGCTGATGGAGCTATTAAAAAAAATAATTTCTGCAAATATTAGAAGACAGTTTTCTTGTACCTGCGTTGTTTATAAATAATTGTTTTACTTCCATTACACATTGTAGTTGAGAAATATATTAAAAAATATTATATTTGTATAAAAGTTGTCTTTAACACATAAGTATAAAATTTGTAATTTGTTTTGATCTCTGTATGCTGCAGTATGATAATATGAATAATAAATATGTGTATACACACGCTCTGTATTCTTAGCCAAAATAATTTGTATTGTTGTAACACACAGACATTTACCCACCTGATAAAATCAAATGTACTATTTTTACTTAATGGCAGCTCTATATAAAATTTTCTATTCGCATCAATTATTGGGAAATATTTTATCAAAATATAAAATGTCGTTTTGGTCAGCACAATTGTTCTCGAACTATAACAAAAATCTGTATGTCTTCAATTTGAAATACATTGCAAAATGGTACTTCTTCGACATAAACACTTTCTGTATTAAAAGTTATGACAGTGAACAGTCGAAGTATAAAATTTGCTTGGAATAGGTCAACTACTTACCGAGATATGACATAGAATCTTAATATAAGTTACTTATGCAGTGCTATCTTCCAAAATTGCAAACATACAGCAGTGTACTTTAATTAATTCAATGAGTATATGAAGAACTATCAAAACATGAAATTTGGTATAAACCGGTTGACTACTTCACGGGAGATCAAAGAGCATAACAATTTCAAATTACCACAATTTTTAAAATATAATAAAATCATGGTCGAAATATATAATCATCAGTTGAGGTTCCTGAATACAGCATGTGTCCCGGGTATCAGTAATGTGGAAATGTAAATTTAAAGAACTTGATACAACACAGAAGAAAATACAAATTTCGTAAGCTGCTAAATTCCTGAAAAAGATATACTTGCTCAACCTTTTTGGGGATAGTGTTTTTTTGCACACAAATATTGTGACTACATATTTATTCACATTAAAATTATATAATTAATATATTTTTTTGAATAACGTTGTGTCATGTCGAACAGAATTTGCATATCATGAAATTCCACAAATAACGTGATACCAAATAATTAACTGAAATGAAATACTTTACACTGCAATGATTATACGTGGGCCTCTGCTACGAAAAGAATTGTTAATTTAATATATACAGAAATATACAGAATTCTCTTCTTGTTAAAGTAAATTATTTGTGATCGGTTTCACCTTAAATAATTACATTTTTGTGCATGTAGTTTTGTATGAGTGACATACATCAGAAATGTAATGTTTTTATGTTGAACAGACAGTGAATAATAATTATTAACTTACAGAAATCAGTATATTTACATTGAAATTAAATGACAAGAGAGATACTTTGACACATCTTAAAAACCTAAATGTAATTGTATTTATGGTTAAAATTGACAAATAATTCCTTGCTGCATACAATAAGGTTGTAACTGCCCTAACATTTTTGTATCATATATGTTGTTAAGCTTATAATCAAATTAATTAAGACCTTAAATCCAGCTTTCTTAAATATTCTGTAAACAATTTGGTTTATTTTATTTGGCCGTCACAAAATCCATATTATAATTTGAAGCTTGGCATGTTATCTTTATTAACAGTCTAATTACATAAAACCGTTTTAATAAAGTAAATATGATTGCACAGATAAAATCTACAAGATGTATACTGTTTGGCACACTCGTAAATGACCATAATTTTTTCGTAGCCAACACCCTTGGCATATATCGTAAAAGTAATAAAATGCGACGAGACGTCGGCTAACACGAGAAATGCACTCTAAATCTGAATTAGTGAATATTGGTTCACGCTGATGGATGGAGCAGTTTCAACAATTTGAATAAGTGAAAAAAGTCACTGTTTAATTAGCGAATATTCACTGATTTCCTTTAAGAGTGCCAACATCTCACAAGTGAATCAGTGAATATCCACAGTTTTTTCCAGTAGTTTTCAAAGAACAGTTTTCACTTATTGAATCAGTGAAAAATTACTGAAAAATCTGTGGACATTCACTAATTAACTTGTGGAATGTAGGCACGATTTATCGGAATCATTGAATAGTTACATAATTCACAGTGGTTTCTCAGTGATTCTTTTTGTCGAAACTGCTCCATCCATCGGCGTGAATCAGTGAATATTCAGTAATTCAGATTTAGAGTGTGTAAGGAAAAACTGCTTTGTGGCTACGGAGGCATGTGTTACCTTAGCAGTGGCGGCAGTGGAGGCGAGCAGCAGGGTGTAGGATCCTGGCCTGCGGCAGTGGCAGAGTGTGCGATCCTCGGCTGGCAGCAGCGTCGTGATGCATGCGTCGACGTCCCAGGTGCGCGGGCCGCCCGCTGCACACGCCACCTCACAGTCGCTGCAGTTGCGGCCCTCCGACACGCGCTCCAGCTCCAGCTGCACTGAGAAGTGGCCCCAAGTTGGGCGCCACTCCAGTCCGCCCTCACCCTCCACCCCCACGCTCACAACGCGCGACACCACCTCGTACTGGAACTCCTCCCCATCCCTGCACAGTTAGAAAACATGTGTTGCGAAAGACATGCCAACCTTTCTATGAAGGAGGAGGAGGGGAGACTACCTAAACTTTTGCGATGTTATTTTGACACTTCGGGTGTGATCATCTACATTTTCCCCTCCTATAAATAAACCAAGGTCACCCTGAAGTGTAAATGTGGGAAAATATGGTAAAAGAAGGAGAAGGGGGGATGTGCGAGAGACATAATCTCCCCTCCCCAGATTTATAATAAAAAAAGGAAGCCACCACCCCCCCTCGCCCCTTGTTGGCACGGGTCTGTGTATATAATCAACATTTTAAGTTGTAACTGTATCCAAAAGGTAGCCTGGGAATAGTTAGGAACTAATCACACTGTGTAAGGTTAAGGCCATGATACATCATTTGTACTGCTTTTAAGATAATTAAATTTCTTTATTTCTAAACGGGAGCAGATATGGAAAACAGTTACATACTTTTGTTAAAAATTGTTCTTCTTACGTAGTCTAATTTTTGTAGGCAAACAATTATATAGATTTGGTTAATTAATTCATTAGTGAGAATATTCTGAGTTGCATAATTAAACTGAAACTATTGTATACTGTGTTATCTTGAAAAAAATAGTTAACATAGTATATAGATATTATTTTCAACAAAACTGTGCAACATTTATTAGATATCTGCTCTCGTGTAGGAATAAAAAAATTAGTATCGGAAAAAGCAGTAGAAAAGATTAATCATGGCCTTAATGAACAAAATGTGGTTACACTTTATCATACGTGCATTGTTGAATCAATAACCTCATTTTATAATGGATTAGAACAGATCGTTATCGCAGTACATTGTTTGTCTTTGACTGGAAAACTTGTCGCAATCAGCCCTTCGAGCATAATATAAGAAGTCGCCCTTTTGTGGCAGTATTATCTGTCACCGAAACCATTTTTTTACGTTCATATACAGCTACCACCAATTACACTAAGCCATGACGAATGTTGTTCACTTGTTCCGAGTTGTAATAGCAAACAGCTGCAAACATATATAATGTTCCTTGTACTACTCAGAATGGCACCCTTACCTGCAGCTGCATGAGCTATTGTTAATATTTAGGGGCGACGGTTTTTTGTGAAGATACAAAATGAGAGTTTGTACTTACACAAATGGACTTAAATAAGATTTCATGATTTTATTATTCAAACTGTTACCCTTTCAAGGCATCTAATTGCAAATGAAAATTGTTTAATAATCAGGAATGTAGTTCCTTGGGACCCAGTCAAGAAATACAATATCTTCACACGATGACGTGTGGCCTGTAACCAAAGGAATGATACAAGTATGGAAATAAGCCCTTGAGGAAAATAGTGTTCGTATTGATTTGCCAAAAACATTTTAAGCTCGTAATGCTGAATGCATGCTGTTATGGTACTTATCAGCTTCTTATTGACCGACAGTTTTAGTGGAAAGCCAGAACGTGCATAAAGAAAAACCAATAACGTGTGAAACAGTTTTGTATTACCTTTCTATTGAGTCGCCTAATTTTTGGTTTGTTTTAATGGTTTGCTACCAAAAATTATTGTGGTTTTCCTAATCAGCATTTGCGTTAAATACATGCGAACACGCGCAGGTCGTTTTGAAAGGTTGGTATTAGTACATTTCAGGTAACAGTGAAATGTGAACCTGTATTGGGAAATACTTTTGTCGTACAGGACATGGGCATTACCTGTTGAAGGATGGCGAGGAAGTAATGAACTGGCTTACTAAGTACATTTATTGAACTATACTTACAACAATACAACTCGATGGAGATTTCTTCCGCATAGTTATCTTGTCTGCCGATATGATAAACATTCGTGCATTAATGTCGAGCATTTATACACTCTTTATGGGCTGCTTATTGCCACGGTGGGAATCTATGATTGCGCTTTCATTTAGCTATTTAATTTTTCTTGGCTTAGAAATCTTCACGAACTGTCGCATGAATCAAATAAAACTGAAAAAAAAAAAAAAAAAAAAAAAAAAAAAAAAAAAAAAAAAAAAAAAAAAAAAAAAAAAAAAAAAAAAAAAAAAAAAAAAAAAAAAAAAAAAAAAAAAAAAAAAAAAAAAAAAAAAAAAAAAAAAACTGCAAAATGAAAAATGAGTTTGTAATCTAACCCGAAATCTAGCTAGAAAAATTAAATTCTTCTGGTTTCTACTTATCTGTCGAAACATGTGTTTGAACGCTACTGTACGACACGTTTCCCTGAACATAATAAGTAGAATTAGCAGCTGAGCAAGAATATTACTGTATCCTGAACGTACACACAGAAAGGTTGGATACTCACTCGAAATATTGCTGGAGCTGCAGCCTCGCGGAAAATTGTCACCATCATATAACGCAATTTTTAATATAAATTAATATAATAGCGAAGTATAAATAATATCAAGGAATATTATTTATAAAATAAGACGAATTCGTCTTACGACTTGAGAACAAATACATGATCTTATTTCATCTCGTAAGACAGATTAGTTTTTTTTAAAGATATATATAAAAAAACTTGAATAAAACTGCAATTGTCTCTACATTGTTAAGCGTTATTCCATCTCTACACCATGCGAACAAAACTATGTTAAGAGATAGTGGACGGTAGCTTTCTCTTTATGTTTGAGTCACGGAAACGTGGAAGGCGATAAGTCGCACATAACATGTCCGTCAAACACCTCAACGCTTCTAGGCACGACGGACTAAACTAGCGTACAGTGTTTTCGTAGAAACAGTTTTCAAATGGGACTTCAATCGATGACGCTGTAGTTTTATTTGTGGAAAGTTGGTGGTAACGCACAATGCAGGTTTCTATGGCTTAGTTTTACGATTACGATCGATATTTTCTCCGCTACAGCAACGTGAAAAATCCATTTTTTAGCACTTTTGAGGAGCTTGGTAATCATGTTTTTAAGAAGCGGACGGCATATTTTAAATAATAGGGACTCAGTTTGAAGTATGTCTTCTTTTCTTAGATAAACGCATTAGAAACATTTTTTAAAGTTATACAAGGAAAATTACTTTCCGTACCTCACTACAGCTCGTCTCACGCGTCCAGTTCACTAACTCTTAAATAGATGAAATGATAAATGCTAAGTGTAACGTCTCCTTTGTCTAGTAGGACGTAATGGATACGACGACTGCATCAACATGGCTATTTCACGTGCCGGTGGAAAAAAGTTGTACGTAATTAGAGGGGGATCATCCTTATATTTTATGTAGGCGGTCATAATTATAAGATCCTCATTTTCCAGATGTCAAAACAAGTCTGCTGGAGTTCCCCAGTTCGTGTGGCTGAGGATGGGAACAGATACCATTTCCCGTCGCATCCGTTGTTTTCGATGGAAGCCTGCCATTATCGTCTGTTATATACATTGTGTTGTCTTGTCTGCAACCCTTTCTGCCGCTGTGAATGAGAGAGATTTTCGTCAGCGCTTAACATCGAGGTCTTTAGCGCTCGTGAGGAGTGACATGAGGTGAGTATGGAGCAGTGCCGGATTATGGGGCGGGGGAAACAGGAGATCCCCGAGAAAATCCGTCGACCAACGGCATCATCCGTCACGATCCCCACATGTGAAAATCCGGAATGGACCCCGCCGGGGATCGTACGCGGATCGCCTAGATGCCGCCGTGTTCATTTGTGCTATATTCGTCTTTATCTTTGTCTTTTGTTGCATGACCAAATTGAACGCTGACATATTGCAGCCGAAGATAGGGAATTGTGTACTTTAGTAGAAGGGGGCTGGGGGTAACTATTTTTTTACAGTCATATCCGGCTTCCTTGCTATCTTTCTTAATTTTTTTTTGTGGTTGGTCGTTTTCTCGTGCTTAGTCATTTTGTGTGACTAAGAGTTTTTCTGCGACTCAACAACATTTACTAGCAATTGCGTATTTCCAACGAAACATTTCAGTTGGACAGTTCTAACATTGTGAACGTTGTAAAAAAATTGTGGTTTTATTCAAACTCTGTTTTCAAACTCTTGCGAAAATACAGATTTAAAAATAGAATTTTAAGGGTTTCAAGAATGTAGCTATGCTGCAAGTTGTCTACATAATTGTATTGAGGACTTAACATCCATAAGGGGCTAAGTGCCAAAAGGTAAGTTTCGAGATAATGACGAAAACAGTATATTGCGACAAACAAATGAACAAGGAACTACCCAAATGCGTTCACATATTTTTTACAATAGGAAAGTAGTAAATAGGAGCAATCGAACAGTAATCATTACAAAACACTTATGAACATCAATATATATATATATATATATATATATATATATATTTTTTTTTTTCAATGAACTGGAATGCGTTGATGTTACTCCAACCATCTAATTGTACTGATGTACGGCGCGCATGAATATCACTAGGAGATAGCACTTTAGGCATGTCTTCGACCTAATGTTATGGCACCTTTCTATGTACCTAACTCATTTTTGTCGAAAAAGATACTTCCTTTGAATGTTAAGTCCTCAATTGTCATAATTTTCCACAAGGATACACCTGCTGAAATATTTATGTCAGTGGCGAGCCGTGGTAGCGCTCCAAGGCAAGCAATATAAGATCCGACTATACACTTTGAGCACGCACCAGTTGTATTTCTGAGCCATATACAGGATGTCCAGAAATATACATCTAATAAGCACACGATGCTAATACTGAGCCAAACTGGAGATGGAAATGTAAGAGGCAAAATTTTGTACGACGACATTTTACGAGCACAATGTAGCAAAACTGCACGGAGATAGTCCCCTCTTGCACTCCACGTCCAGGTATTATTTTATGTAGGTACGTTACGTCAAGTTAACGTAAAATCTTGTTGGCACTGCTCGGTATATTATTCTGCACCACGGCCGTGAAGAACGGTCTGGACACTCGCCTATCTAACAATGTATTTTGCTTGACCCCCTTGTTGTTTGGCTGTAGTTCGTCAAGTTACCGAGAATGCCGGGTAACGCATTGTTTTCCGGGCGGTCGGACTCAAACTCCGCCCACTGTTTTCCATTGTTAAATTTATAAAGTAAATAAAAATTGCTGGAGCCTTTTCTTAAATTTGTGAACGGAGAAAGTATTTCATAAATTGATAAAAAATACGTTTTGATAAATTGTTTATCTTAGCGGAAAGGAAGTGGGCGGAGTTTAGTCCGACCGCTGTAACATCAGCGCCAATATTGTCGGTAACTTGGTGAACTACAGCCAAACAACAAGGGGGTCAAATATGCAGGCGAGTGTCCAGACCTGTTCTTCTACTGCCGTGGCAGTGACTACATAGAACTGTTAGTTGCCTGTGGGACCATTAGACTGGTAGAGGCAGACACACTCCATTGACAGTAGCGTGTGAGAGGCGAGGAACTAATTCTCCAGTAATGTTTACAGGCTGTCCAGAAACAAACGCCTAGTAAGCACAGCACGCGAATACTGAGCTAAATGAACGTGAAAATGTAAGAGGCAAGATTTTGTACGACTACATTTTACGAGCACAATGTGGCAACACTGCACTGATATAGTCCCTTGTTCCGTTCCACAGGTAACTTATTTATCTTACTACTACTGTTCTGACTCGCATATTATGGGTGCAGGTCACGGTCGTAGAAGAACAGGTCTGGACACTCGCCTATCTAACAATGTATTTTGCTGGACCCCCTTGTTGTTTGGCTGTAGTTCGTCAAGTTACCGAGAATGTCGTACTTTTTGGTGCTGTTTTCCGGGCGGTCGGACTCAAACTCCGTCCACTTTTTTTTTCCTTTTTAAATTTATAAAGTAAATAAATATTGCTGGAGCCTTTTCTTAAATTTGTGAGCGAAGAAAGTATTTCATAAATTGATAAAAAATACGTTTTGATAAATAGTTTATCTTAGCGGAAAGGAAGTGGGTGGAGTTTAGTCCGACGGCCCTAACATCAGCGCCAATATTCTCGGTAACTTGGTGAACTACAGCCAAACAACAAGGGGGTCAAATATCCAGGCGAGTGTCCAGACCTGTTCTTCACGGCCGTGGTACAGAATAATATACCGAGCAGTGCCAACAAGATTTTACGTTAACTTGACGTAACGTACTTACATAAAATAATACCTGGACGTGGAGTGCAAGAGGGGACTATCTCCGTGCAGTTTTGCCACATTGTGCTCGTAAAATGTCGTCGTACAAAATTTTGCCTCTTACATTTCCGTCTCCAGTTTAGCTCAGTATTCGCATCGTGTGCTTATTAGGCGTATATTTCTGGTCACCTGTATACGTCTCAGAAACACAACTGGCGCGTGCTCAAAGTGTATAGTCCGATATTATATCGCTTGCCTTGGAGCGCTACCACGGCTCGCCACTGACATAAATATTTCAGCAGGCGTATCCTTGTGGAAAATTATGACAATTGAGGACTTGACATTCAAAGGAAGTACCTTTTCCGACAAAAATGAGTTAGGTACATAGAAAGGTGCCATAACATTAGGTCGAAGACATACCTAAAGTGCTATCTCCTAGTGATATTTATGCGCGCCGTACATCAGCACAATTAGATGGTTGGAGTTACGACCGTGGTCACTGCTCATCACTGCTTGTCCTAGAACATTTCACGCATCGCCATTAGGGAGTTTCTGCACAGCCTGTACAAATACTATTAAGGTACATCAGACTACATATACTCGTACTCACGCTCGTCTTCCAACGTCCCTCCGACGAAGAAACTCCGTCAAGTTCTTGTACACGATGATGGTGATGATTGCATTTTTTATGTGTTCCGCAGCGTGCCCTTCTATGCGAAGGTCAAAGCGGTCGTGTAACCACGATGGATAGCTGGAAAGAAAAGTGCAATTTTTTTACTTATTTTTAACTTGTTACTAAAGCCAAATATTTTTGCACCAACTTATTTCAATGTCTAACGTGCACATCTGCAGCTCTGCTTCATTGTCCGTAAAAAAAAACAAAAAAAAAAAAAACAGTTATTTTTCTTCTGGAAATCCAATAGATGTGTCTCACATAAAGCATGTTCACATTACTATTTCTAGCTTGATTTTAACACTTAAAGTAATTCTGAATTAAGATGTATTGTATTAAAGAACTTTTTCTTGGTTTTAAGGTACACGAAAATAATGCTGTAAACTATAATGTGTAAACTACTGCTGATTTTTAATAACAGCGTCAATTAAATCTTCTTTAAACATTTGAAGGTCTAACATGATAAATCGCTAATTCTAATTAGTCCTGTTGAGTAAGCGAGTATTATAGAAGTACAGTTAAAAATTTGAAAATCAGCAAGTGGTAGAATACAAATTGAAGTTTTAAATTCTGATCTTCAGGTGTGTTCTTTCCTTCGTTTCATTAGTGCGTCGCTACTTACTCTGAAATTTATTTAAATTGTTTTTAATGTATACGTCAAGCTAAGAAACTGTGCTAAGAATATGGATCAAACGAGTTATCAGATGATTTAAGACTAATGGAATGAAGACATATGTAACATTAAGAACATTTACAAAAGCGTTACTAATGTACAAGTCTTTGGAATTCGACCTGACGCCAAAATAATTCACATTTTCCAGTTTCTGAATACTTGAAACATATGATTTGTATGGCCCCAGAAAGGTTCCCAATTTTAACATATTTTCATTAACTCGCTTTGTCTGTTTGATTGTGAATTTTGTAACCGTGTGCTAGGGAAACATTGAACTAAGGTAACAATGATATAGGGTAACCATTAGTTTGGGTAACAACGAGCTAGGCTAACAAAGAGTTATGGTAACAACGAGCTAGGGTAACAAGGAGCTAGGGTAACAATTAGCTAGTGTAAAAATGAGCTAAGGTAATAATGAGCTAAGTTAATTATCAATGAGATGGGGTAACAATGAGCTGAGGTAACCATGAGCTAGGATAGCAAAGGGCAAGGGTGACAATGATGTAGGGTGACAATGAATTAGGGTGACAATGAGTTAGGGTGACAATGAGTTAGGGTGACAATGAGTTAGGGTGAAATGAGTTAGGGTGACAATGAGTTAGGGTGACAATGAGGTAGGGTGACAATGAGTTAGAGTGAAAATGAGCTAGAGTAAAAATGAATTAGGGTAACAATGAGATAGGGTAACGACAAGCTAGGCGCAGGGACGGCCAACCCTAGGCCCGCGGGCCAAAAACTGGCCCGCCATGGTTTTTTGAATGGCCCATCAATAGCTGAATGATTTGCTTTATTCTTTAATAATTAAAAATTACTTAAACTAGAAATCAAAATAATAATTCTATTATAATTTAATATTTTGCAATGCTCATTTTCGAAATACTGTGTAGATAGAGCAGTGTTCGAACTTCAAGAGGATATAAAAATGTACGACTGTGTTATCTTCCGCAAAGGCGATCTATTTGTCTTGCGGCAATGCGTATCTATTTTTATGTGGTCAGGCAGGCTGGCAGGGAGGTGTGTGTATATGCGCGAGCAGGTGTACGGGCTCAAGTTCATGGCTGGAGGAGGGGTAGTTTACGATATAGTGTTGCAAATCGCAGTTGGATGACTACCTTGTCGCAGTTGTTTGTCAGTAAACTGTTGATACGTATCACACTCACGCGAGTCGATCCGCCAGTTTTTGATTAAGTGCAGTGTGAAATGGCTCTAAGTAAGCATGAAGCAAAAAGAAAAAGTGATGAAGTCCGATCGTTCAATGAAGAATGGGAAGAAGAATTTCTTTTTACTATTGGTAAGTCATCGAAACAAATATGTCTTATCTGTAATTTAACAGTCGCAGTGCCAAAGAAATACAACATTGAAAGGCATTTCAAACAGAACCACGCTACATTCAACACATCGTACGCTCGCGGCTCTGCATTAAGAATGGACTATATTTCGAAAAAAAAGAGGGAGCTTAGTTGTCAGCAGGACTTGTTTGTTAAGAAATGTGAATCAATGAATAACATGCTCCGTGCATCATATGAAATATCGCTTTTACTCGCGCGCAGGAAGAAACCTTTCGTAGATGGTGAAGTAATTAAAGAAAGTCTTTCTATATTTGCCGAGCACACAGGAGACTCGAATATAAGTAAAATGGCGGGCAATATTTCTCTTTCTCGAAATACGGTAATGAGACGCATTGAAGAAATGTCAGATGATGTGTCAGGACAAATACTTTATTCAAC
Organism: Medauroidea extradentata; assembly: GCA_003012365.1. NCBI lineage: Eukaryota > Metazoa > Arthropoda > Insecta > Phasmatodea > Phasmatidae > Medauroidea > Medauroidea extradentata. The sequence continues at coordinate 43,561 of PNEQ01014896.1, forward strand.
TGCAAGTTCCAAGTATTTTTCACTTGCAATAGATGAGAGTTGTGATGTTACAGATAATGCTCAGTTTCTTGTGTTTGTGAGGTGCATAAACGTCAATTTTGACGTATTTCAAGAACTTCTAGGGCTGTGTCAGCTATCAACAAATACAACTGGAAGGGATATTTTTGAAGCATTGAAGAATTGTATTGAAGAATGTGACACTAGCTGTAGGCCTAAGCTAGAGTGGGCTAAACTTGACAGTATTTGTACCGATGGTGCCCCATGTATGGTAGGGAAGAGAAATGGTTGCTTTTCATTACTCTAAGAGTATTTACAGCGAAAATTGTTTTCTTACCATTGTATTATTCATAAAGAAGCTTTGTGTGCGAAAGACATGGACTTTCATCATGTTATAAATCTGGTTGTGCGTTGTGTAAACATGATTCGATCGCGAGCACTTAACAGAAGGGAATTCAGGGAACTTTTCGAAGACGAAATACAAGAATATGGTGAACTTTTGCTCCACAACTCAGTCAGGTGGCTTTCTAAAGGGGAAGTTGTTTCACGTTTCTTCAAATTAAAAGACCAAATACTCTTATTTTTAGAAATGAAAAATGTTTTGCCTGAAGAGTGTAAACTGCTAAAAGACAGGGAGTGACTTTGTGATTTAGCATTTTGAGTGAACATATTGAAATATTTGAATACTCTGAATACGAGATTGCAAGGTAAAGATTCTTTATTTCCACTCATGTTTAATGAAGTGAATGGTTTTATGTTAAAGTTGGAATTGTTTTGCAACAACTTAGAGCAGAGCATCCTTGACCATTTTTCAACTATTAAACAAGAAGTAAGTAAATACAGTGATTTTACTCTTAATCACTTAAAATACAAATCAGCTGTCCAATCTTTGCACGAGTAATTTGAAAAACGGTTTTCTTCTTTTGAATATGAGAGATGTAACATTGATTTGTTTATAAATCCCTTTCTTGTTTCAGAGGTTGAATTAAATAAGTATAGTCCTCCAATACAAATGGAAATTCTAGAAATTCAAAACCATTCGGGGCTCTGCTCTAAGTTTAAAGAACTTTGTGAGTCACCGACCACTCCAAGCTTAATTCAGTTCTGGAAATATGTTCCTAAAGAACAGTTTCCCAACCTTCACGAATTTTCTTTAAGGTACATTTGTAGATTTGGCTCAACATATATCTGTGAACAAACATTTTCTTCCATGAATGCCATAAAAAACAAATTTCGTTCAAACATAACAAACGCCTTGCCGATATGCTCATTTTAAGTACATCGAATATAGCACCCAAAATTGATACATTGATAAGTGGAAAGCAGGTTCAAAAATCCCATTAGAATCCTTCAAAATCATTGTTTCTTAAAAATAGCATGCACATGTGCAAGTTAATATTGTAAATCTGAACTCAATGTTATCGATTTCTGAACATCATATATTTTTTTAACAATATTTTATAAAATGTAATGTGTATTATGTGTGTTTACTATTGTAAATCTGAACTTAATGTGTTTACAATTTGTGTGTGAGCATTATTGTCATTTTTCTGCCATTGTTCGTGTTTAAACTATAAAATGGTAGTTTCGTTTAGTAATAATATACAGTTTATAAAACAAGTGTTGGTTTTACATCATTTTTGAGCACATGACAGAAAGTTAATGTGATATGGTAGCCCGTGACATGATTTGGGCCAAATTTTTGGCCATAGCTTCAAAAAGGTTGGCCGCCCCTGAGCTAGGGTAACAACGAGATAAGGTAACAATGATCTAGGGTAACAATAGCTAAAACAATAATGAGTTGGGGTAATAATAAGCTAGGGTAACAATGAGATAGGATAACAATGAGCTAGGGTAATAATGGGCTGGGGTAACGATGATATGGAGACTTATATCTTCAACAAAGCTCAGAACTGAAGGACAATACAACTTTCCTGTCTGTTTACCTGTTTGTTAGGTACAAATTTTGCAATCGATTTTAAACTAACTTCCATAGAGACAAAAATTTGAATTTTTAAACATAGCTCAGAACTTGATGACAATGCTATATAATATAAAAATGGAGACTACATCATTTCAAAATTTATTTTTGATACACTACCTTTTTAAATCATATAATAGAAAAATTTCACACATGACAAAAAAAAGCAGAAACAATAAATAAAAACACATTTTTAATAAATCAAGTTTTGAAGCTGAGTAAAAAATAATCACTTCTGAAAAAAAACGTGAAGCGTGCGAAATTGGTAACAATGTGTGTACATGGCGGCTGTCGTTCAGAAAACTCACACAGCAGTTTATATCATTTGCAGTGCAATTGCGTTTTTAGCGACTTATATATTAATTTTCAATCGCATGTGCCACACGTTTTTTTTTTTTTTTTAATCTTACAAGTATTCTCACAAGATAAATTATTTTGCACATTTTAGTCCGTTAAAAACGTGGTATATTCAAAATTTCTCTTATTCAATGTTATTAACGTTGAGTTTTTAATCTGTTCTTGTATGCTCGTTGGCCTGAGTTTATTTTAAAGTGTTTTCACAATAAAAAACTTAAGCATTAAAACTTAAGTAGTACTACTTAGAAATTTTTCATCACATTTGTTTATATCGAAGCGTACACAATTAAACTGCTACTGTCTATTTATTCAGTTCGGCAGTGGAAATCTTATGTTTAACCAACCACTGAAAACGTTGACATTCCCATGATGCCATTTGTATTGTACTTATAACAGCCATCTTGCTTTCCCTGTAAATTGCATTTAAGACGGGATATTTATAAGGAATACACTGTAAAATGTACGCAATTAATGATTATAACAATAAATACTAGAGGAGCATCCTTTGAACATCCCGCAGCTATTATTTCGTCCTTATTTCAATAAATGTTTTAACCATATCTTTCGGTACCAATAATTTATACACCCTAAAAATGCAATATTCAAAGTAGGTTCCTATTGGCTGAACTTAAGCAGTAACATCTTTATTGTGTTCGCTCCTTTTTTAGACTCTACTGCTTAGTTCTTATGTCTACTTCTCACTGTTTTAAGTTTTTAATTGTGTAAACACCTAAAGAGGAAATAGTACATAAATAAATACTAAATATATTTGTTTAAAATGTCAGGTTTCTTGAAGTCAATATAAAATTAATAATAATAACAATAAAAATAACAACCATTGCAATCCTAGACAATAGTTTTGCCAACTTTCTGGACATAAATTACTCCCGAGGGACGTATTTTTAGGGCACAATCTCTGACGCCGAAATCTCGGACAAGAGATTACGCTTAACAAATGCGTCACCCTAAGAAAATATTTGCTCTTAAAATTGATAAAAAGCCATTATCTAGTGTTGTTGTTTTATAGTTCTTATATATTGACTTCCAAACACTTGTACATTTTGGTTGAAGTTTTAAACATTTATTTACATTCAATGAGGTCTTAATGGGGTATCAGTTACCATACTGATATATTTCACTTTTCAGTTTCTTAAATTATGAAAGGAAAAGTGTATAATTTGCAGTCATAGAGTGGACTATATTTACCTTGTGCTACAATACAAGCATCGCAGTTAAACTTTTAACGTATATTTAGGCCGTAATCAGTCGAGCAAATTAAGAATTAAAAAAAAAAATAGTTTGATTGATTGCAGCCTAAATACAGGTACGTTAAAAGTTCAATTGGTGTGCTTGTACTGTAGCATATAATAATATAATTTACACTATAGGCTTATCGCAAATTTCACACTTTTCATTTCAGAATTAAAAAATAAGCGAAAAATAAAGTAATTCTATGTCCAACGTAAGGACGTGTACTGACCTGACGTCTAGCAAAGGGAAGTGCAGGTCGATGGCCTCGGCGCCGCTTACAGCCAGAACGTCGAGGGCAAGGCAGCTGAGACCGGTATGGCCGGAGCTGGTGTCCCTCAGCAAGGAGCCCCAGTAGCTGGCCGCGCCATGAAGCACATTCTGCAGCTCCGCCACGCCCTGCATAACACACTTAAACACTCTAAGGCTGTTCTAGTCCTCAACACTTTTTTTATGAGTTTTAAGTATTTTTCATGGTTTTGTGAATTCACGTCAAATAAAATATAACAAAATCAGGAAACAGAAAAACGAATTATACGTATGCGTTTTAGACAAATTAATGAACGTATTCACCAGGAATATTATGCCATACAAACTTAAAAAAAAAAAAAGTTATTTGCAATGGAGTGGTATAATCCGTTTCGAATAGCTTCAGAAACAATGGACAGCTACTTGTGGGCAGTAACCGTTAATATTATGAACAGTATGTATGTCACAATGCGAGACATAATTTACAGTACATATGGTGGAAATAGCAATAAGTTTTATTTTAAGAACTACAAATCTCGATTTAAATAGCGTCAAACGTCTACAAAACTAAACAACCAGTGCCCACAGAACGGTCAAATTTTGCTGAAGTTATGCGAAACATAGTATAACACTGGTTCAAATGTTTCTCTCAAAGTCATAGCAATACCATGAAGAACTTTCTTTGGAATCCGACAATTCGTTTACCTCCAATCAGTGTTGATAGTTTAGTTACGTTTTCATTGAATGTTAACATCAGATTCAATGTAAAACTACTTGAAAACTCCTCAGTGAATTCCAGTAAAACTTCTCTATCGTGCGCAAGTCTCTTAATATTGTGTGTGAACTGCAGTTCAACGTGGTAATACAGCACATTTTTTAAATTTGTACTCACAATATAAACATTTACATCTCCATAATTGGACGGTGTTATGCATGAACAGACCAAGTGCAACTTGTAAGTTATAAGTAAAATAATATTCTGTTTTGAAAGATTGTTACAAAAAGTATTATATTCTATGTCATTTAGACATAAATATTGACATTATAGGACTAAAATATTTTTGCAAAACTATTTCAAATCTGAAAAACTTATAGCATGTTTTACTGATGACTAAAATTTGGCACTAGGTCCGTTTATGCATAATATCGTCCAATTATTACATTTGTTATCATTTTCTCCCATAACAACGTTTGAGTAACTTATAAAAATCCCAACTACAATATATGAAACACTTGATGACCACTCATCACGTTGAATTTTTCATCTTCAACTGTTTCAGTGTTTTAGTTAGCATGATTAAATTGAAAATATAAGAGAGACCTAGCTAGGCCGTTCGAATGCTCATTAAAATCGTCACATTAGAAATATCGCACTTTTAACAGTTTAATGTGATGAATACACTCTAGACGCACGACAGGTCGCCACACAGAGCACTTGTGGACCACACAAAGGGTGTTGCGGGACACCACCGTGCACTCCGTGGTACACTATGGGTCTGAAGTTCGGTGCTGGGACTCGAATCGTCTGTAGACGAATATAAAGAGTCGCACTCAAATTTTTTATTCAGTCGCGCACGGGCATTGAAGGAGCAGGATCACGCTACTATCAACTCTCACATAACTCGACATCTCACCATGGCAGCTCTTCGCATCGTAGGAGGGCATTATGCACTTATAACTGCCAACGTACACAGAAACGAACTGACAATTTGCAGAGCTACAAATTTCAATCGTTGTAATCAGGAGGAATGCAGCTCTTTGTTAAAAACCTAATGATTGATCAACATAAAATTGTTTTAGTTTTTTACTGAACAAATATGCCGGCGATTTCAGACATAAAATTCTTTACTTTCAGTAATTTTTTAGAAACACAAAAACTTGTTTTTATGTTTTATAACTTTCATCGCGTAACCCTTGACATATAATTTCAGTATAAATTATTTAATGTCCGTTAGTAGGTTGGTTTAGTTTGGGTGTGTGTCCTCGTGAAATTTAATTTTTACTCTGTGTGTTTATACTATGTATGCACGGTAAAATTTTTCCATAAGAGGAAAATATAGTCACTAGTAACGTTTACAAAGCTAAAATTATTTCGTAGCAATATAAAAACACGAATTTCACAATTTAACAGCCTTAACTTTTTATGTGCCCACTGTATCTGAATAAATAAAGTATAATTAGGCAACACCAACATTTAATAGCATATTGTACAGTAATTGTGTAATTGCATCTCACTTTTAACGAACCTAAATGTGTGGAAATACATATCAAATTGTAAACGCGAATGCTCCTTTAAAGAACATTCTCGTTAACTCCGCTCACTATTCATTTGTAATTTATGCGGTAGAAGCGATACGTCGTCCTTGGCTGGCGTATGAATAGCATTGTAGTATCTCACGTGTATTATTTTTTTTATGCAAAACTGCCAGAAGTCTTCCCAAAATGTTTCGGTGTTAAGAGAACACACAGTCCAAAATAAATTTCGATGTTTCTACAAATACGGCACGCGTATGAGAAGCATGTGGCATCTTATACAATGGTTGAAACGAATTTTTCAACCTGCTATGTTTGGAAAAATATCAACGTACTTAGTAAAACAGAAATATGTGAGACTATACGCTATACTTATCACATATACAACTAAGCAGCTTGCACTACGCGCCAATTTAGTGCTTTGCACATAAAGGCGATATTATTTTTGAATGTGTTACCACTCGGGTTCACTTCCTACTCGATATTATTACAGGAGTACAACTACCGTACAACTTCAATTTTATTGCCTGGGTAAAAAAGCATCAGATAATGACTTTTTACTGACTGTCGTAAACAATAGACATGAATGAATATACGTACGTTCTCTGCGGCTACCAGGCAGGGTCGACATGGATGTTAGTTCGCTGCGGCGCTGCGGCTTACTATAGCTGGCTGCCCTACGCAAGGGTCAGATCTGTCGTTCCGGTAGGACAAGGCTATATGCGTGAGAAAACGTGAGGGGCATGGGAAGTGAAAGAGAAAAATGAAGGCCTTGCCACCCCTTGCCACAATTCCCGGGACACTACTTCACGCCTCTCCAGGATTATGAAAAAGCGTGGTAATTTTACATAAGCCTGTTTTCATGCCAGAATTCTAGCCCTCCCCTCTTTTCTCCAACTCGATTTTTCAACCGGCCTTCCATTGTCAGTCCTGCCGCCTGACCGAGGAATGGACGAATTGAGATAAAGAGGATAGGGTGTTGAGTGGAGTAGATAATTTTTATTATTTTTCAACGTCCCTACTTCTTTTTTTTTAGCTTGAAAGGCTGTCTTGGTGGACAGTTTACAAACTGAAGCAAATTAAGTCCACGCCAATTAAAAACACACACGTCCACAGCATAGCCTATTGGTCAAATATACGATAGTTATCAATATAATTTACGTAGGTCACCTAATGGTTTTTCACGAGGACATAGCTCGTGTACCCATGAGTTACTTCCACAGGGAACATAAGAGCTTTCGCCACTGACACAGCTTGGCATACCATCTGTTGTATGTTTGTGTGTTCATAAAACGGTGGTGAACTTGAGACTTACGGCTAAGATAAGTTAAGGTACAAACAGCCCACCAATGGCACATCATCTTCATTAGGGCAACGAACGGATCAGTTGGGTGACCACTGATAGCAAACCATTGGATTTTCATGCACAATAATATTCATTTATGCTCCATATACAGCAAGAGTATGTTTAATAAGCGTTTCGACATAGTTCACATCTGACAGCTCTGCTATTACAATTATTGTTTGAAATCGTCTATCTTTCCGTCACATGTATAAGTTCACATTGTCAATGATTAAGTTATTTAAAACGTTCTAATCTACTCCACTTTACACGCTATTTTATCAATCACATTTTCAAATGCATAACTGTTTTTCGTCAATAGATTCTTGTGGTACTTTTGATGCTCTATTTGTAATTTAAGTTAACCTGGTTGAGTTAAAAATAATATCCATACTGCATTACATATGGGCATGGCTCATCATTTGTTTCATCACTAAGTTCATAGTGATAAGGCAATAATGATTGTTACTTTCTTACTATAGATTTATAAATTGAGTGTCTTGGGCATAGTCAGGCTCGTTTGGGATGGAGGACTTTACAAATAAAATGAAAGAATTTTATGTCCTAATTTAGGAAACTATATGAAAATAATCTATAATAATAGAGTTCTTCTCTAGACGTAATTTAGAACTCTGTAGGTCAATATTTACAATTACTATTTAAAGTTAATATTCCTAACATATAAATTACCTTCTCTACGCATACACCTAATACATTTGTGTCTCTCTAACACAAGCAGTCCTCAGATTACACAAGTTCTTGTTCTCTTAAAACGTCTGTTTCCAGCAGTCTCTTACTATTTACAGTAAGAGTCTAACATGTTCGTCTGTACCACACACACAACTTCACAAACAAGTTCCAACTATTCCATCACCACCCGTACTTCTCCCACTATCGCCAATCAATGCGCTGATCCCACGTCGCTTCTTATAATCGCCATCTACTCCGTAACTGCCGAGTCCGCCCCTTACATGCACTGGCTGAACATATAAATCACTCTACTCGTCGTCTGCCGGGAGGTAGTATTTATAGCCGGCTGTGATGACGCCCAGAACTTTCTCACAGCCAAGAGACGATGCTATGTGACGCAGCCCGAAATTTCCAGATGTTAGGACAACTTTCGATGCTGGCCAAGGTGCGTGCTCTTCAAAGATGGCTTAAAAGTGTCAGCCACTAATCGCATCAGCTCTGCCAGTCGCCCGAGAGTGGTGGTATCGAGCAGGTGCAGGGGGAGGTGGTGTAACTCGTCTAATTACCTGCTTTGTTACATAATGTAGCTTGGGATTAACGTTTCATCAGCTAAGAGGACATTTGAAATGGAACTAATGACTCAGACACAAAGAACGATACCAACTTTGGCCTGGAGTGATTTCGGAAAATCACGGAAAACCAAAATCAGAATAGTCCAACCTGGCAGTCGAGACCGTATCCTCCTGGATAAAAGTCCAGTGAGCTAACACTACGCAACTAGCAGGGTATTCTGAAAGTTGAGCAGTACTAAGATTTACAAACCCGTTACATACAGGGGAAACATTTGATATATTTTGCTTCTGAGTTTCACTTTGTACAGTGCGAGCTAAAATTATTTTCCAGGAAACAACAGGCATGATTATGTACACTGAGACTAATATAAAGAGACTAAAATTGTCTGTTTTCCAGATGGAACTTTGTCCTGAGACTTATCTAATTGTGGCGAATTAACAACATTTCAAAGGCTGAACATCAATGTTTGAAGATCAAGGAATTCAGTACCACTGGTCGTTGCATTCACATCACTCTCCCTAACCAACCAGTCTGTTGTTCAATATCACATTTTTCACATCCACTATACTGGTATGCGTTCATTACAAACGAGTCGAATTAGAGTTAAAACACTCGCCTTAAATCTGGGAGAACCTGGGCTCGATTTCTGGTCCAGCAACCCTGATAATTTTCTTTCACTGATTGAAAAAATTTTTCAATGCGTTCTGGAGTTGTCCCTTCCTATATGTCCTGGACGAAATTCTTTCAATTTTTGTAGCGCGCCTTTACCATGACCATGAAGCTGTTTGAGGGCATGTGAAATTCCCAACAAATGCTTAGTTATTAAAATTTTAATCACTCTATTTACTATAGGCTAGGGTGCTAATCTGACTACGTACATATATAAGAATTATAAATTATTTAGAAACTCATGTACATTTAAGCATAAAGAAATACATTTTTGTATGTCAATGAATAGGTCGAAGAGAATTCAAAAGATCTTGAGCAACACTAGCGACACAGTCAAATGATATAAATGTGATGGGGAAAGATATTAAGAATTCGAAGTGTTACTTGAGCTATACTCGGGAAAGATTTTAAAAGTTCTAAAAACTGTTCCTATGAAAGAGATACATTTCCTAGAAGGCTCCTCGGCATAACCTACCTGTTCGTCGGTAAGAGATCGCTTGTTCGACAGCAGTGCGTTGACAATCTGCAAGAATGAGTCTTTGGAAGCGAGGAAGCCTTGTCTGTCCTTGGTTAACTGGAGAAACTTCCGTACGGAGTTCAGCAGGGAGACAACTGTCTTGCCCTCTCCTGGCACTGAAGAAGTCTTCTCCTCGAGGAACTGCAGGCACTGAGACAGGCTCTCCGGTATGGTGGTGCTCTCGTAGCCTAGCATCAAGCTTTCAAACTGCGCAGAAACATTAACATTTATATACCATTCTTGCATGGAAAATTTGAAACCCACCTTAGTAACACTTTATTTCTGTGTTCACAAGTAAAAGCTTGCAAACAATTGTCTAAACGGTTAATCAGTCACGTACGGAAATAAGGATATTGCAGATATTGTAAGAAGAATTCTCACCTGGAATATTAACAGTAATTTATACACTTATGAATATAAGTTATCACACGGAATTGCTAAGTGTTCGAAATGTAGAAAAGAAATTTAACAAAAACAAATTGTTCCAGTTTAACGCTGCTCACATAAATACATTATTCTAGACACCTGCACCAGTTTCGATCAAATGACATTCCGTTTTATTGTCTCGATTAGGTAAAATTTAATCAGACAAAGACTTCTCTTTAAGAGGTTTAAATATTTATAATTTACAGAGGAATAAGTGGAACACATTTTTATGATCAGTGTTTGATGTGGAATAAAATCAACATCGACATACCCTTGCATTTTACAACATATTTTTTTTTTACTTTTACAAAATATAATTCTTTAAAACCGGTTGTCAACAACGGTATTGACACTGCAAACAACTGTTGTAAAATTTACCATAAGTTTGCAAGAAATATTACCGTGACAATTTGGAACAGGAAAATTCCGAGAAAGCTGAGGTATATTGATAAACGTATATCATGTTTACAGCACGCTATAGAGGACTTTCAGATAATCACAAACTTGCCAGAAAAATATAAACGAATCCCGTGCGCTATATTTAAGTTGAAAAAAGTTATTTCCGTACATAAGGATCACCATTAATGATGGAAATACGGGGCGAAGCCCTACCGGAAGGAGACAAACTTGTCCACCTATCAGCCCGAAGAAAGCCAGTGTGAGTGAGTGAAGATATTTTGGTCGTCTGTAGTTCTTGCGAGGGGTGTCCTGAGATGAGTTTGGAGTTAATTTTTTGGGGGAAATGGTAAATCTTCGAGAAAATATTCCGGCCAATGGTATCGCCTGACGTCGATCCCACCGAGAGTAGAACCTTGATCGCCTTGGTGGGAAGCGAGTGCTCTAGCTTCTGCTCCAACCGAAGCCCCCACGAAGAATGCACAAGAGTAGCTGACATGGTGGTGGAACAACGACGAAATTGCACTACGAGAAGTGGGAGGCCGATACGAGAGATCCCAAGAATATCTGCTGACTGATGACAAATTCCATCAAGATTCCTCATGTGGAAATCAGGAATGTCCATTTACATCAAAATTTGAACATCGGTCACCTAGACATGATGGCAAGTGGTTTGACTACTGTACTGTGTGACGACTGGGAGTATGATAGGTGTATGAATGCAAGAGTTTAGTCCCTGCAGGTCTCTCATTGTAATGAGTGTGCTTATCCCCTCTGTAACGTTGCGCAGGCCCGAGGCTTTGCAACTCCGTGTATTATTAATTTTTATTGTAGTTTCCTGGTACAACAAATCCAGCCTCCGAGTCAGTCCTCAGCATTATTTGGTCTTTTAAACTAACCTCATCTTACCAAAATTGACATAAAGTAACCTAAATAAACCCGAAGGAACCTAAACTAGTTTAAACTACTAAACTAAGGTTAATTATACTGCATGCTAGGAAGATAACATTTCTTATGGTTGAGTCGGTCAAGGGAACATTAATGCTGCAAGTTCCACTCATGTTGGTAACATGTATATTAAAATGTGGGAAGGTGTAAAAATTAAACTAACTTGGCTAGGGTAATGAGTAAAATAATTAAAATTATTTTTACTGAAAGAAACTTATAAATGCTTATATGATTCGTAAAAAAAATCAAATTCGTAACTGCGAAATTTCTGACATTATTCACTTAATTTTTTTTTAACTGGAAATATTATCAACTGATTTCGACACTCTAACCGATAACAATACAGCTATAGCAGTGAGTACAGCACCCTGCCAAACTAATATCACTGAGCTTCCTAACCTGTAGTTGAAACCTCAGTGTCACAAGTGACGGGGAAAGGAGAGACAGAGGCCTGTACAGAAAAGATGCGAAGCACAATGGTCAGGCAGGAGCTTGCAGGGGTGAGACACTTGTTGCATATATGTTATTTTCCTAGAAATCTTCTGTAGCTGTCGTGCACGACGGTTCTGATATACTAGCGCTGGTGCCATAGTGTGCACCATTTTGTTTTTTTTTATCTTATTAGACATTTCGCGAGTTTTTGGTGGCTTTAGTTTTTTGATGACCTTGGCTTATATTTTGTGTTATTTGATTTGAAGTGTGATTTCGTGATATTAATTTGTGATTACCTGGCTGTATAGGTTTAATTCTTAAGGTAACTTTCAAATGAGCAAATATTAAACTGCATGTACCTGCTGGAGGATTTGCGTGAGTCTTGGGTGCGTGCAAGCAGAGAGGTCGGGTGGCGCCCATGCGGCCCTCGCTCCGTCCCTCAGTGAGCAGCGGCGCGCCGCGACGCCCCTCAGCGGTGTAGGACAGTCGAGGAGTGCGATGCCATGTGGCGGCGTCTCTGGCCAGCGTAGGCCAGCCGCCTCCGCCCCTGCGCGGCACGTGGGCACCGCTCCCGCCTCCAGTACCTCCACGTGCACGGCGGCAGCGCGTGCCAGCTGCCGCCCCTGAGCCAGGCATTCGTACCGCGCCGATTTCTGCCCGTACACCAACAACAACGCTTTACACGTATGCCAGAAATATGTACCAGAATATCGGTACACAAGTACCTAGATTCTTACTACCAGGGTACAACAATTACCGGAGTTAATATTACGAGTGCGAGGATCGTACATTATGTCGTTCGCAGGAAGGGCGGCGAACTGTTGCAGATCATACTGATCATTATTATTTTTATGTGGTGTTAACTATTGAACACTTGCTCGTAAAATTATGGTAGAAAACAAGTTAGGATTTTGTAAAGTATTAACAGTTCCACATACAGCAATTATAATTCTACATGTGGTAGGAAAATAAGGCAAATGAATTGAATATGCAGAAATGAGATACCTAAAAATGCTTCATATTCATAATGTTGACATAAGGGAACAATTGAAAATTCAAATTTATGGGGAAAAATACAATTCACAAAACAACAAAGTCACAAATACTTATACAAGATAGAATAAATTATATTATCTTAACAAACTCGACAGTTTAAACCAAAAGGACGAAGCTCCGCTAGAAGACCAATATTACGATTGAAAGATACGTTTATTTTTCCACATGAGAAAGCTTGGTGGACGAGAACGTACGCGTTCGCCCTACTAAGATGAGAAGAGGGCTCCTACCTGCAGGTTGAAGAGGCGCAGGATGCTGCCGGCGGGCCGCAGGTCCTCCCACACCTCACGGCCGGGCGACACGGGCAGCAGCAGCTTGTTCTTGGTCCAGTTGTAGCCCAGCCTCTCACGACGTCCGTCCTCCCGTGCCACGCACACTATGCTCGCGTTCTGGCCCTGTACACAGGCACGTGCAGCACAGGTTATATACAGGCTGTTGTAATATTGCATGTCAATATTTTGCAGGAACAACACTCACGTCTAAAGGAACAAAAATATTTACATAATATATGACAGAGACAGATCTACAATTTTCTTTGGCCAAGGCGGAGGGGAAGTGGGTGGGGGTGTGGTCCACCGTATAATTTTGCTGGCGTTGATCATATGTTACAATTCGAAATGTGGAAAATGTGTTCAGCGCTATTGAATCAAATTCACAGGCACTGCTGCAGTAACCTGATTTCAATAATATATTATTTGGTCTATAGTACACACAGTAAGTCCTCGATTTAAGTCAGGCTTACGTTCCTGAAAAAAGCGACACAAATTGAGACGACCCGCGAAAGTCTATAGCCAAACCTTTTTGGAACACAAGTATGTTAACTCTGGCGGTCATGAATGGGATAACGTGATCGCGCAACATTGAATTAACGACATTATTCTGAATCGGCAGCTACTTAACTAACAAACATTATCGACGTTAATACGAAACGACGTAAAGATATAAATCGAGGACTTAACAGTTATTGAAATTTTAGTTTTAGTTGCGAGGGGGGGGGGAGGTGGGATACGACCCCTGTGAATATCCCTTAGGGTTCGCCCCTGATGTGAACATATGCGCCATTTCTGTGCTAGAGTTCATAGTACATGATGCGAAGTGAACGACATGCGGGCAGGGTCGTGTTGTTGTGGATTGCCGTAGTAGCTATTATTGACACCTGCATAGCAGACGAGTCATACTTAGAGGCGCGGTATACCGCAATTTTCATCGCCATTTTTAATTTTTTATTTGTACCAGATATCTTTTTTCTTATTTTAGACACAAAATGTGACTAAATTTGGCTCTAATGGAATTTTTTTATCTCTCGTAGTTTTCGCGTAACGGCTTGTTAAAGTCATATTTTGCATGTTTCCGTTTTAACGACTACACTAAAACCAACTGATATACCAAACTAAAAAAAAATCACAGTGGATAAAGACATTGCAGGCTACAATGACATGCTCATAAAATTAAAGAATAACAATTATTTGAATTAAAAAAAAAAATGCCAAAACTAAAAATAAAAATTTTAAAAATTCAATAATTTTTTAAAAAATACAAATAATTTGTATTATTTAATTTTATGAGCATGTCATTGTAGCATGCAATGCCTTTATCTATTGTGATTCTTTTGAGTTTGGTATATCCGTTGGTTTTACTGTAGTCGTTAAAAAGGAAACATACAAAATAAGACTTTATCAAGCCACTACGCGAAAACTATCAGAGATAACAAAATTTCATAACAGTCAAATTTAGTCAAATTTTGTGTCTAAATAAGAAAAATAATATCTGGTACAAATAAAAAATAAAATAATGATGAAAATTGTGGTGAATATTGTCTGATATAGGACTAAACAGTAACATGATCCAACCAGCGCGCTATGAACTGTAAATCATGAGACCTGTAATACTGCAAAGGTGGGTGCTCATGTGATATTTTGTGTTCCTCTGAATGTAAGTACTGGTCCCCCAAAATATTGCCGTGCAGTTTTGCCACATTCTGTACACCGTGACAATCGCTCGTCTGCATGCTAATACTAGCGGGCGCTGATTGGTACACTTGGCCCACCCTTAGACATGTTCGCGTTTACAAGGAGTCGGGCAGCATAAATTACATTTCCTCATGTGTGCAGGAAAACTGTCCCATCTCAGTCATATGGGAAGGCAAGTGGGGAATAAGGCACCCGCCTGATAGCGGTGTATTTGTGTCAGTGAGGTTCAGCGCCAAGGGCGATGTTGACCGACTTATCTGGTGCGGTATCGCCTCTACCGCAAGACACTAAACAGCGTGCAGTGGTATCGTATGTCACTCGCCTGACACACTTTCAGTGGTGTAACTATATTTTTACTGGTGGGAAGTTTTAAGCAAAGTCCAACACACCTTTTAATCGTAGTTTTAAACAAATCACATCAGAAGTAGTTTATACACAATATATTGAAATAAGGGTTTTAGCCATTTTGAGGGAGCTCCGAAATGATCTTTCTAATTAACGTGATGTTTTGAAACTACCATTCCTACATAGTTTTAAGTTTTTTCTTTACGTAAATGCACACAATATAAACACGCTTAGAAGTTTCTTAGAAAAAAAAGTTCTACCAGCTTGCTGCAACGCTGTTTACAAGATAGGCAGGCGGCAGCCTTAAGACGCCGCCTAGCTGCAGAAGTTAACGTATCCAAGGAAGCAAAAGGCCCTTGTGACAAGGTATGCACATCGGTAAGTATCGGACGTTGTCGCGGAAAGGTATTTAACCATCTAGTTTTGATCCTTACGAGCACATCTGCAGATTTAGTAAATGGTTACTTGCTGTGAGCATCTATGCAGAGTCGTCTTTCATCTGTCTGTGTCAATCAGAACACGGTTAACTGCGACACCGCTTGTCTTTGATTTGCGGATATTTACGATGGAAGTTAAAACATCAAATCACTGACCACGAAGCAGAGCTGCAGGTGTGCACGTGAGACCAACGTAACAAAGTGGTGCCAACATCTCGCGAAAACTTCCTGTCCTCACACACCGCATAGAGCACAGCTTTCATGGGCAAGGCATTGGAATAGCGTTATCGTAGACTTCCAGCAGAGACTCTACTGTCTAATGACGTGATAATTTAGACAAAGGATTGAAGCGGGTCAGTTTACCGCTTTAATTAAATATCCCGTAACGAAACTTTCTTACCCGAAAATTACGGGAAAAATGTTTGTTTTAGTTTATTTACACTTAACGGAAGGAACGTCAAAAACACAGTTAAAATAATGAACCTACCACACACAATAGTTATCTTAAATGCTATTCGTAGGCACGATAAAGTGAGCACTTTTGTCGAGCACTTTCCTGGGATAACGATTATAAAATATTATTTACTGTTGTCCCAGACGAACACTTTTGAATACAATACAATCTGTACACCTTGATTGTATCATAGGGTGATTTACTTGTACCAACAAAGTGCCAGGAAATTATAAATTAACTGAAACGAAAAACTAACTAGGGTTTCAAAAGTGTTCATTTATCACGAACCGCCTATACAAGAATGTTAAAAGATAGATAATACGTGATTGTGCACAACATCCTTTGGTGGTCGGGGCACATGGCGCACGGAATGACCCGTCTAAAGCGAGATTAACTAAATACAGTCATTGTTGCGAACAGACACGAAACACTTAAGTTAGCAGGCGTGATCTATGGTTAGAGACTGTCTCAGCATTCGCTTGGAGTGATTTCGGCGCAGTGAAAAACAGAAATCCAAATGATCAAACCGGGTGTATTAAAAAAAGTATATTTAATATCTCTGTACTACAGTGTGCTTGGTAATTTTACATGTGACGGCAGTTCAACCAATTGAAAAGTTGCATTCCATCGTATTTGCGGAATGGCTAGTAACCTGAAAAAAATTGGCGTTTTTTTTCCGGCTCAAACTATAATTCCAACCACTGTAAGTTTATGTCACTTACGCGACTTGCCCTAGACTTATTTCACACCTTCGAAAGGGAGCTGAGCCAATAATAAATAAGTAACAAATGCTGGTTCACTCACGTGGTATCACTGTACCGGCGATCAGCCAATGATCAGCGGCTATCTACTTCAGTAAACTGATATTCTAGGAGCTTAGTGCGCAGGTCTGTGATCCCGAGAATTTTCCCGGTCTTTAACAATGATTAGTAGAGGTACGTTAATTTCGCAAATACATTCCAGGTCAGGTTGAACGCCAAAAACATATACTTCATATCACGTGTGTGATTAGCTGGCGGCTGTCACGAAACGCATTTGACTACTGCAAACCAGTAGTAAATAAGGAAATAATTCATAGAGCTATCGCTTGTAATGTTGTAAGCCAATGAATAATTGACTGTATCCAGAGCGTGTACAGGACTGAGCAATCTATGCTACTTCCAGATGACTCCGCGAAATTGACGTACCTCTAATGATTAGGGATGATGGTTTACTGCGGGGAAACTTGACAGTTTGCAGGGTTTCAACACACGTTCAGCTTACCAGAATGTTACTGGATTTCGCTTGTACGTGGAGCTGTTGTCCTACTTGACTTATCCGACAAGAATCCCACTACCGTAATATTTGATGCCTGTTATTGGTCTGCAGACAGCTTCAGACGTACATCTACCAATCATATGTGTTGCAACTAACTACAGTGTTTTGAACGGTATGTTGGTGCACAACACTTTCGCGATGTACCATCATATTGTTACGGTGTCGCAACCGTGCGGCGTCTAATATCTAACAATGACTAGAGACCGGAAAAATTCGCGGGTTCATTGACATGTTTGCTAGCTTTCAAGAATATATGTGCACTCTAGCAGACAACAGCTGTTCATTAGCTGCTCGCTGGTACAGTAAAATGAGCCCGTGTTTAGTTATATTGGTATTTTTGGCTCAGCGGCTTCAAAGTGGCGTCAAACAATTCAACGGCCAATTGTGAAAGTAGCACAATCTTACAGTTGCTGCAGTTCTAGCTTGTGCTTCAAAGAAAACGAGAATTTTTCAGGTCTCTAACAATGACGTATTATACTAGCTATTTAACTGTTTTGCTATGCATAAACAATACTGGTTAATTCTCTTACAGAAATAAGATGATTTTCATTTTGTTTTGCTTAAAGCGCAATTATCTTAAAAACCTAATTTCGTTCTCAAAGCGACATAATAAATTAATAACCGTCGTCGTGAACGTATTTTGTTCTAAAAATTGAGCATTACATTTACATTGTGATCAAATGGTAAAAATACGTATGTTTAAAAATTCTATATTATTATAGACGTCACGTATAACGTCAAGACGTTGAACATACTTTCGCGGTTGTACAACGTGACTACTTGTTTAGTATATGAAGCCACTAAAGACTAGAAATACTTTGACGTTATCCTCAGCTGCTTCATATCTTGTATACCAAAACATCACACATTGGTAAAGCGTATTTAAAATGCAGCCGACAGAAATTTATCTTATAACATGTTCCTTCCGAAAATATATTTAAAAAATGCTTCACTAGTAGGGCCTACACTACTTCACCATTTTTTTCCTTTAAAGCAGAAGTTTAAACATTGTGTATATATATATATATATATATATATATATATATATATAAATTGATGGAACGTCTACAATAAATGTTAATTTATTGCTTTTTCTTTTATTCATTGTTTAATCTATGATAATTTGTATTACTTAATTTTTTCTCTCTCTGTGTGTCTGTGCGTATATATATATATATATATATATATATATATATATATATATATATATATATATATATATATAGACACACACACACACACACACACACACACATATATATATATGTGTGTATACAATATATATGTGTGTGTGTGTTTGTATATATATATATACATACATTTTTGGGAAATAACACAACAATAAATAAGTTTAATAAAAATCATCTTATAAAACAAGTATTTATACAACCAATACATTTTAACCTTAGATAATTAGTTGTAAAAATTAAGAATAATACAATAAGACTTTTGCATCCGACTTGTACAAGCAAAACTGTAATAAAAATAACAATGTGAATACTGGGTTTCTAATATTTAATTACAGCGTTTTTCAACAGAAAAAGACACAAATTGGACATTCATTGCTAAATTATAGTTGGTTTTTACTAGTAACGTGCCTACCGATGATTTTGTTATGTAAAGCGAAGTACTTAACGTAGAGTAGTAAAACCGAATTACAAATTATACATTTCTGGTGGGAAGTGTAAGCTGTCCATTGCACAGGTATTTGGTATGCTTTTATACATGTTTCGTCACTAAGACTGCCCGTCATCTCTGTATATAGGCCTAAAATCGATCACAGCCAGAACTGTCGGACAGAAAAACGTGAAATTTTGAGCGTGGGTTCCTCCAATGTCAAAGTCGAGTATATTAGAATGGATTTTTCCGAATTCTACCCCTAAGTGCGTGAAATTGAGTCAAATGTGTTTTCCTTGAATCGTCGGTATAGCTCGAACCATACGGGATAATGTCGTGATTTTTACTTAAATTGCACGCTCATCCAAATGCATTCTGGGCAGTTTCGAAATTCGACTATTAAGGCATGAGAAAAGACTAAATATTTTCAATACTTCGTAGATATCTAACAAAATTTTCAAAATGGACAGCTGAATTTTACTAGAAAATAATGTCTACTTAAATCCCCAAAACATAGCTTCAGGATTTTTCGAAATTCGCCTTCCAAGAGGATTAAGGACAAAGATGTAGATTTTATAATTCGTTTATGCACTGTTAAAAATTTCCGTGAATTTACGGACAATCTTACGGAAACGTCTGCTTAATTAACGGAAACATTATTTTGTAACACAGCTATATATAATTATATTTCATTAATTAAACATATGTCAAACTGCGAGAAGAAACTAAGTAAATAACCGAACGCATTAATGCGCCTGCATCCTAAAGAAGCCACATAAATATGCAAGTTTCCATAAGTGGAGCTAGTTGCCTTCCGTAAATTAACGGACACTTCTGGAGAATTTTTTACCAGCACTTCTCCGTAAAACAACGAAAATTATTTTTAACAGTGCCACTTAATGTTTGTGAGAGTTTCTAGCAACTGTTGTTCAGTACTCCTTAGTAACGTACTAAAAATTCCACTGGCATTCGGTACCACTTGAAATACTCTCATGTACACCGTTATAAATTTTAACGGAAATGTACCGTTAATAAACGGAAATAGTGTCCGTAAAAGTAAAATACGGAAATGTCTATAGTAAATATACACTACGGAATCATACGTAATATGTCCATAAGTCTGCTGCGGACACTTACACGAAAAAAAAAAAATCGAAAATGTATAGGTTAGAGAGCTGTAAATATTACGGGTATATTTTAATAACATCACCGGTAAATCTGCAAATCTGTATAAATGCAATTGTAGCATTATAGACATGTAAGTATGGCTCAGTTCCGTGTGATGAAACTGTTTTTCGGAAACTTCTGTTTGATACGGAAATAAGTTTCCGTGAATTCACGGAGGTATCTGGAGAAAATTTTACCGGAAATTCCGTAAATCGACGGAGAAAATTTTAACAGTGCGTAGACAGAACCGTATTGGCATGTCGTGATTTTTACTTCAATTATATACCTGTACACATAAATGTTTGGTATGGAAATTTAAGTTGTTTCGAAATTCAATACTTCAGAGGGTAGAACACGTAAAATGTGCTTTCGATTTTCCCTCCCTGTCATTCGAACCATTACAAATATTGAAGTGCTTCTTTGATTCAGGACGATTCTCACGGAAATACACTAGGTACCATTTCTGGAATTTTTATATATTTGACCCCAAAGATGCATATACAAGATTAAAATGTATTTTAGGCCTTTATTCCTAAACATGAGGTTCTACATAAGTGCTACCATCTCAGGCACTAGAAAAGCAACAGCCGAGACTTAACGCGTGGCAATAAACCTAAAGATGTTTTCTCCATGTCCTGAGATGGTATCAGAAAAGTCACGTCTTATTATTTGCCGCCCCGCGTGAGACTATAAAAAAATTAAGGCAACGCTGGACAACGTTTTCTTATTGAACAAGTAGCAGTGGTTTTCAACAGCTATTCAACAAAAACACGTTTATTTTTTACATTTAAACGTAATGTATTGTATTATTATATTTATCAAATACCACGCGAGTGTGGAGGTGTATTCATAGGAGAAACAGGCAGACTCCTTTCAACGCGTATTAAAGAATATAAAAACAACACCCAAAAAGGCGAGATACAAAAATCAAAACTGGCTTAACATTTGTGGGAAAATAATCATAGAATACTTTGGGAAATTGCCACTCCATTTATACTAGAAACACACCCTATCAAAAGAAAACTAAATGAGTACGCATTTATTGTGAATAACTCAAATGTAATTAGTCAGCAAAGTATTGAATTAAGAAACATGTGGAAACCTTTAACAAATAAAATTATTTGCGAAGTGACAATAGACTATTAAACCCATTAAAAGGTGCGTGGTCAATCAGGAGAGAGCTAGGCTACCATTGGTCGCGCTAGGAACAGAACTGAAGGCTATAAATACTGTCCAATTTTTTCCAGTTTTTACTTTTACTTCACCTGAAGACAGGAGCAGATGTCAGCTCCCGAAACGTCGTGAAAAGTCGGCCTTTGAAAATCTCCTGTGTACTTTTGTGTCTTCATCGTTGTGTCGTCTAGTGTGTTGTCTGTGACGTCGTCGTTGTTATCCTGTCTTGTGTCCATTATTGTATTCGTTCCAGTATTGTCTGTGCTGTCTTAATTGTGATGTCCTGAGTTCTACACAATAGTTTGATTTGTGTTTCGACTTTTATTTTTGGTAGTTTATCATTCTTTTTTTTCCTTTATTTGTCGTTGACTAATTCCTTATGGGATCTTTCATGTTCTGTTGTTTCGGCTTATTGATGTGTAGACTACAGCCAACTCGGCTTGTTTTCTCTTTATTCGTATTTCGTTGTTTGTTTTTCTTAGTAACTTTCTAAGATTTCTGGGAAGACACAATGTTACAATGGCGTATGTCTACAATAATACAGTTGGTCATTCTGTCCCATTGCATGAAACATTCAAAGACATTACCGTATGGGGATCCTAATAGTTTATGCAAATTAATTACTTTTAAAATCCTGACTTTTGGGAGATGGTATGCTTTAGAGAAACAATATTGATACCGACATTGTACTATTATTATTATTTTTCCTTTTCAAGTATTGCCTCACGAAGTTATTCGTGATCTTTGAAAGAACTGTGCAATGGGAGTGCATGACTGGATTCAGTTTCTTGGACGTACTCCATTGCAAATTGAACGACTGTCAAAGAAAACTAAACAAATAAAAGAAAACCATAATATAAGCAGAGTATGCTTTAGTCAGCAAGATACATACACAACAAGAAATTCCAAAATTGAATCGGGTCAAATAGAAACAAGGAACAAACAGATAATAAACGAAAATAATAACAAATAAAATAAAAAACCAAGTAACATGCGACGCAACAATGAGATGAACCAAAAAACACAGCAAATATCAGACACGAACAGAAAAATAACAAAAAGACACAACAAATATACGAGACAAAACGCAACAGATAACAGACATATACAGAAAAGACAAACGACACAACGAAGAGACGAAACAAGACACAGTAGTTTTCCAGACAGACAATCTTACGACGTTTCGGGAACTGGAATCTGTTCCCGTCATCAGGTAGACACACAGGGTTCAGGAACACGAGTGCCACTGATGAGGAGACTGGAAAAACCATGGGTTTATATAGGGTAAGCCCACTTATCCTGCTCATTTTGTGTTTGGTTTATTATCAGCATAACGAACACAATACCATTTACACTTGTTTCAGCTGCCTGGGACCTACCATTTTCGTTCACAACTGCTACGATATGTACGCAGAATGCTAGCCTCAAACTGATCTGGGACTTTATCAGTATTGTATTTGTTGTTTACAGCGAATGTCCACCATAGTCAGTACGCTGCACACACCACATGATTACTGTTCGCTGGTATGCCTATGCACTTGGCACTGTATGTCTGCGCGAATATTCAAGTGTGTTTTGAGCATAAACAGTATGCCCTAGACAGTTGCAACCAGAGGACCTTTTTTGTTACACAGGTACCATTTCTCAATGAACCATCTTCAAGTGTTCGAAAATTCTGACGGTAAAAAGTTGTACGCAATTAGAGGGTGTAAGTTGAATCTGTTGTTGATTTGAGGTCCCAAAAACATTAAGAGTGCGTTGTAGATAATAAACTCTGAAAACATCAATTGATTTCAACGCTTTTATCGAAGCCAATATGGATAAAATACTCAATGACAATCCTAGATAATGGTTTTTGCCAACTTTGTGAGTAAATATTTATCCAGAATTACTAATTCGTTACGCGTAATCTCTTGCGCCGCAGTTAAATGCACGAGGTTCCGGCGTCAGAGATTGTGAATCAGAAGTTCGTAACACTGGAAACAATTTTGTTTAAAACTTTGGCTTAAACTATTGTCTAGACTACTATTGTTTACTTTTCGCAAATTGGCTTCAAGAAACCTACAGTTATAGATAAATGCTTTAGCGTTGAATTATGTACCACGCTCTCTTAAGGAATACTGAACATATGGTTTTTATATAATTTAGTTTCCGATATTTTTGGGAAATACGATAATACATTTTGAAATTCAAAGACTTATTGCCCCCTTAATCTTAAGACTAGACGAGAAATGAAAAATATAATTTCTGCTTGTTTCTTCATAAGGAATCACCTGCTAGCGTTTGTCGGTGTTTATATATATATATATATATATATATATATATATATATATATATATATATACGTATATGTATACACACACACACACACCAGTCAGTCTCATCAAAATAGAGGCCAGTATTTTGGGGAACAAATATCTTATTTAGAATATCGTGCGCGCACACACACAAACACCAACACACATACATATGTATATAAAATTCTATCTTACAATTACAACAAAGTTTATCTTGGACTGAAATTGTAAGGCGGTTTTATAAATTTACAAAGTGTATACGTGAAACAATGAGGGATTTAATATATTTGTGGCTACGCAATTTCTTGACACATTTTGCAATACCCGTTTTACACACATGTTCGTTCTAGTACTTGTATAATAATTAAATAAAACCAGCAGAAACCAATAAATGTAAATACTTCACAACTTTGAGGCATCCTGCGAACCCTAAGATAAAAAATACACAGGCTTTGCCGCTGCTGTTAGAAAGGTTGCACCCACGTTTGCGAGTTCTTTGTCTAGACTTTACAAGATCTGGTTTTATGGCGAAGCTAGTGGCTTCAGTTAGCTGATGGCAGTAAAGAGGGATTTCGCAAACGGCACGGAAACAAAAGAAGGTTTAATGCGTACTTTTACGGTGACTCGGTGCGCAGGGGCGTAAGTCTCGTAAGGAAGCTGCAAAACTGCTATTTTCCCCAGTCCTTTCTTCGCCCAGAGATTCCGTGCAAGTGCTGCTTGGGTTCGTGCGGCTGCGTCACGGGTGTAAATGTAGTCCGCTCAGAGACGCGTTTTTTACGGTCTGGATCCTTGCTACACTCTTCCTGCATCGCTGCGCATGTACTCATTTAGTCATGTGAAGGTTGGCAATTCTTTCCTCTTGATGCCTTCTTTTATCCTCTCAGCTGTACTTAGCATCCTGGCAGTTACCGTCAGGCCGTGCAACCGCTGAAATAGTCATAATCACTAACACTCGTGTATCCACGCCAAGAGACCAGGTGATTTTGTGAACCAATCGAGTGAATAAGTAAGGTCATTTTGACTAGAGCTTAAGGGCGATAAAATTATAATTATGTATATTTAATTGAAATAGTGTTAATTATGTAGACGATACTTGTGAGTACATTTAATACTTTTACGAAACAGTTTTAGCTCTCATAGTTTTCTCATAACGGCGCACCAAAGTCTAAATTTGTATGTTACGCTGCCATGCATGTAGTAAGAACCAATTGACTTAAGTATATTAAATAATTCACATTGAAATAACATGACATAGGCTACGTAACAAAACACAAAAAGTTATTCTAGTGAACTATTATTGTATTTTAAAAAATAGCTGGTTTTTCAACTCCTTTCTTAGCAGTTTTTTAAACTCAAAATATTACGGTGTGTGTTTCTAAACGATTTATTACGTAGTTTATGGACTGTTAGTTACCCATGAATTATTTAATTTAAGTAAGTCAATTGGTTTTGACTATTTGCATGACAAGGTAACAAGCAAATTTTGACTTTGACGGACCGTTATGAGAAAATTATGAGAGCTAAACTTGTTTCGTAAGAGTAAAATGTACTCACAAGTATCGTGTACAAAACTAACACAATTTCATTAAAATATAAAATTACGATTTCGTCGGACTTGAACACCCTTATGGCCGTATCTATATACGGCTTTCGAATGACAACCAACTGCTATCCCCATAGAGAAAGCGTTGGTGAGCAGTTGGTTGTCATTCGAAAGCCGTTTATAGATACGGCCCCTAAAGTGGTCGCCTGGGTGGAACGTACGAGGTCTTACAAGTACGGGAGCGATAAGGACAATACAGCAAGCGTATCACGTCTCACGCTGGCTTCTAAGGTAGCTGGCGTGCAGTCTTCACGTCGACAACTCGCCTCTATGAGCCATTCATTATACGACATCGTAGTAAAGACAAAGGTGTACTGTACATGCCTACACATTTTAAAAGACTCTGCTTCAAGATTTTCACACCTAAAATAACCATAAAAACACCCATTCTCGCCATATCCGGCCGCTAAGGCTGTAATAAGTGGAGGTCCTGAAATTAGTATACACGCGTGTAACGTTCTTTGAATACTATTTTCAAACAGACATAACTCATGCGCGTTGAGCAGTTACGTAATAATCTGGTAACGGCCGTAGCTCTTCACACCTATCGGCCGCCTGGGCAGGCGCCATCTTAAGGGCATGGTTTCCGAGTTTCTCAATTTACGAGAGAATTATTTTTTTGAACCCAGACGAGAGCCGATAACGTAAAATTTCTTCGTAAGTTTGCTGAAAATTGGTTGTAGTTTGTAATTTAATTTTTCGAGACAAACAGTATGGATATTTTAACTAATTCGTCAATTAAAAGGAAATTTTTTTAATTAACTAATTAGCTGTCATCATTCTGTATTTTGTATAAACAAAAACAGAGTACGTAGTATATACCCGTTATAACAAAGTTGCATAGAAATGTGACTATATCTGCTCTTCTTTATCATTTAAATTATCGTCAAGAATGTAGAAAGTCAGGCCCAAGACCGTAACATCTAGGTATTCAACAATAGATGAGTATGAAGCAACGCCATAATGAAAGAGCGAGGGAAACAGGAGATCCCCGAGAAAATACGTCGACCAACGTCCGGGATGACCTCAACATGTGAACAGATAGGTTAACCCCGCCGGGAACTGAACCGTGGTGGGAGGCGAGCGCTCTAGCCACTGCGCCAATTGCGGTCACACAGATTGATCTGATGAAAAGTTAACCGTCAAACTGAAATTTGTTTCAGGCATTTATGATAGGATCACAGACTCTCCCTGTAGTAGGCCTATTTAAGTCAATAACAGAGATGCCCGAAAACAGAGAATGATATCTCACGCTATCTGGAATGTACTGTTAACTAGCTACTAAGTAGGAAAACTGCCATTGATATATCTACTGAGCACGGAACATCCACTCTCCAGTATGAGGTCATTTATAACATGCAGTAAACCATGTTCTGTCATTCACGTTAATTAATATCCGTCTCGATTTTCTGAATGTTTTTTTAAACAATAATCCACTTGCACTCGCATTGGCATGGTTTATAAATTTAATTTTCCGTTAGGCCTATACGCGAAAACAACTCAAGTGAAATAAGGACGGCTCGAAATATAGTCTTGCTCGTTCAAGTAAATGTTACTGATTGGAACGAAATTAAAATGTGCAGTATTTCTGGTGAATTGGGTCTCGTTATGCAAGACTATAATGGGGTGAATCTGAAAGGCCATCAACAGTTTAAAGAGTTATATTATGAATTTTGTCATACTTGTTGACGGATCGCCTTCCTCAATTTGCCACAAATATTTAAAGACACGTTTCATATCTTCAGAAACGCCGTAACCTGAATATTTTTTTAAAATGATTTTCTTTACACAACTTTTATACTTGTATAAAATAGCATGTACTAAAATACGGAAAATATATATCCCCGAATAATAACTACAGATGTTTTTACTAATATCACAGATGTTTACTTTTTAGAGCACAAGATTTTACATTGGCCAAGTGAAATATTCCAAATATTTTTAAGAACCTTAATAAAATTAATGGTTCTGGGCAGTGTGTTGCTCTGTGTGATGCAATATAAACTTCAAACAGCCTTTCCCACGTTTCAAACTTGTTTGTATTTTCAAAAAAAAAAAAAATGCAAAATGGCAGCCAAAAAATGTGTTGCTATACATGCTTCTTCCTGGCTGTAAAATCCTTTCCTGGTTGGACATACACAAAAACTGTACATACATATACAAACATTACATGAATGTACTGAACTCGCATAGGGAAGTACGTATGCATACATACATGTAGACACTCCAGACACATGTCTGCATGCAGTCAGACGAAAAAATATAGCGACAAAATACAGCTCGAAAACTTAAGGCGCGACCAGCTTTTGGCGATGCTAACACTTCGTATCTGTACGTGCGTAATGTATAACGACGATGAACGGAAGTCTTCTTTTAAAAAAGTACTCATACACGATGCTACACTGCAGACTGTAAAAGATCGACAAAATTACGTGTAGAAACACGGCATAGTGTTTTCGCTCAGACAGTAAGCATCGCAAATGCTGTTTTCGGAGGAAATGAGGTGAGTGTACAAAAGTTCGTTAAAAGTGGAAAAGTTAATTAGTGAACACATGTTCGACTCCAAATGGTTCACAAGATGTGTCTGTTTAAACCCAGTCATGCACGCACGAAACATATACACATACCCGTGAATAATTATTTCCTAAAGCTTAAATTTGCATATTTGTCTCCATAGAGTGCAGCACTAAGTGTTACAAAATTTTACACAACAGAGGATAACACGGTATTGACCAAGACTAATAAAGACATTTACAATTTTACGTTCAAGAATTGTGTCCGTGTAATGTTAAAATACACAAAGATATCTTTTTTTTTTTTTTCATAATTGTTACGCTATATCTCATTTAATTGTGTAAATAATTTGAAGCATAAAGTTTAGTGAAACGCAGTTGTGTCTGCTGAAATCATTTTGTGCTTTATTTATATGTTTATTTACAAGTAGGTTGGCCTTTGCATTTAATTCGATACTACATATGCTGTAAATAATGCAATAAAATAGGACCATATCATAAAATATTTGTATCGCAGAATTCATAAAACTCATTTATTTAATACCTGACCAAACGTTTGAAAATAAAAATCGCGTTTCGAGTTTCTTTTCATGTATTTATTTCTTGTTTCTTGTAATACGATTGGCTTGATTTCATTGTATTGATATTAATTATTTTTAGTAACACAATCGTAACCTGCACGTAATGTATCGGTATTCTTACCAGAAGTGAATAAAATAATGTACTTGGTACATTATTTGCATAATGTTTTTTTACAATAAACTTAAATAAACGCATTGACTTCCAAAAACGTAAATTGACTACCAGAGCGATATTGTTCATTGTCGATGGAACTGTGCATGTTCCCACGAGGGAAATCTTTGGCGACCGTCACAAACTCCTCGACAATACACCCCTGAGGCCAGGATACATCTATCATTTTCAGCAGAGCCTGACAGTAGGGCGAGAAAGTCAGAGGGGAGGAAAGGGAACACAGAATGACCATCCCTCTCCTCTTCTTTTCTTAACGACTTACTGGCGCTTCTGCCCCGACTCTCTGAAGAGTCCTTGTGGGCCCACTGCATCAGGATTTGAGGAAGGATGAAAGGATTGCCGTCCTTTCGAGGAAGCAGAAAGAGAGCTTTGACCTTCTATAGCTATTCTTGCTACCACGAATCTTAGCTGTGCCTTTTTTCACTCATTTATGGGGATGAAAATAAAATTAAAGTAACATCGATCATAACATGCCTTAGACAGAACATGAATCAGAGGATACGGAAGATAACTTGATCCTTTTCATGGTAGTATCTACGTAATGCAGAGAAAATATTGTTATATTTTTAGAATTATTTTATTAATAATGTACGTTAGGTTGTTTTAGATCAAATATTTTGTTAAATAGGCCTACTTAATGGTTACACATGTACTTTTATCTGCTTACATGTGTTTTATGACTGTGTAAGTCACTTTCAATTCGTTTGAAAATCCTGAAGACAAAATAGGTCGAAATCTGTCTCCAACATTACAACTAATACAAACCCGTTTATATGTATTTACATGCTATTTTAGGAATTGTTTACGAAAATAAAATAAGTCTGAATGTGTGTGTAAAATTTCGAGGAATAGGTTAGAGGGCGCCAGACAGCCAATAAACTCCATAATGAAACCAAAATCGTGAGAAATTATGTTTCTGACTTCAAATTCATTAAACTACGATAGATTAGTGCCATTAAAAACATGTATAACCTACAACCAATTACTACCTAACCAAGCTAACTGCGTAAGTATACCACTAGATAGCTGGTCACCACAGCAAAAGGCAAGCTTATTAATGAAGTTCATTATAACTGTCAATAAATATTACACACCTACAAACCCAGAAATCATACGTGTTTACCAGCTACTACAGTCGGGAGCTAGAGATACCATTATCTAGGTTTTCCGCAAGTGTTTCAGGAACTGTTATGTTCAGTTAGTAGCTAACGACCAAAAATAAGTGTTACGGGTGGCTTCTAGTTACCACAAAGAAACAGCATATTAGCCATATACGTGTATTGTGCGTCACTAAGTAAGGAGTTTTCATACCATAATAAAACGTAGTTCTCGACGACGGTGATGATAGACGTCCAGGTCCTCGTCGTAGGTGACACCACTGGTGATCTTCTTATACATCATATTTAACAAACACGTATGTATTGTTTCACATCAATTTTACTCATACTCGAAGTTACGAGAAGAATGTTTGTTTACCACGAGCACATTATTGCTCCCGTTTCCTTAGAATATAGAGAACTATTTCTCCTTTTTACAGTTCAGCCAACACACTCGCAAGAAATACTCAAAAATTGGTCCATTATTATTTAACCATCATTAAAAATTAATTAAAGCAATTAATCATACATTATGCCCTACACGGAATCAAACACAACATAACAACAATTATATTATACGGAGAATGAAAAATTAGTACAGAGTCCAAATTATGTTTGCCATTAATATGAAGTCTATGAATTGTCCATGGATAAAACACATTAGGTTAGCTTTCTGTAACTGTACTAGTATCCCTACATAATGACATGTTACAATATATATATATATATATATATATATATATATATATATATATATCAAACACAGTTGAAACAAGAGAGCATGTTCTTAAGGGCCTCACTACCTGCGCTTCAAATGAGATTATTTTTTTTGACGCAACTACTAAAGGCGAATTATATTTGTATACAACACAAACTTCAAAATATGTCGCTATAGTTTCAAAAATTCGGAACGTTTAATTAAATCGTTATTTTCGGGCCACTCAAACGGGCCCAAAATGGGGTTTACAGACTGCCGTATCTGTGAAAATAACAACCGGATTAGAAAAACAAAACTATAGAAACAAACCTTAGATTTTGAAATATGCAGGCCACAAATAAAGTAACGTGGTCACCGCTTAAAGTCCCATAGGAAAAATGATAATAGTTAATCATTTCACGCCAGCTGAGTAGCTTGCCTGGAGAGGCGATAACGCATTACACATGTCGGTCAGTGGACCCCTTACCGCTCCTGCCTCACACACAAACGCAGCCTATCTAGGGAGGCCACTTAAGATGATTATGTACGTGGCGCATGAATGGTGTTGTAGCGTGACGAGTTTATTCTTTTTCATGCGAACACGATAAATTTATTTGCATAAAGTTCATGTACGAAAAGAACGCATACTTACTTGAAACAATGTTTCTTTAATTTTAATAACACATAATGCTTATTAGAAACATGATTTTGGGGCCCATTTTTAATAGCTAAAAACTATTTTATTCAGACTGCTGTAAGTACAAAAATACCGGTCGGATTCGTAAAACACAACACTAGGAACATGCGTTGGACTTTACGTTAAACATTCCGCAAGAAAAATTGTAGGGTCAGAGCTTAAAGTCCCATTAAAAAAAGCGTCAAACTAACGCACTGCACGCGAGTTTGGCACGTAGAGAACAGAAGCGAAGCGGTTACTATCCAGTGTGGCAAGTTGAACCTTATCACATCGCTCACCTGTCTACGCGCATCAAACGAGGAAAATTACATCTGGTACATAGACCTCATAATGCTCATTTTCATGCAAACCAAAATGACAGACACGGGGTGCACCAACATTTATTTTTTATTTTTTTAGGTATAAAGATCTTTGTGGAGATTTAAAAAAAAAAAAACGTTACAGGCATTAATCTTTAATATTGCATCATTAAATGATTATATATGCTTAATATGTCATAGAGGTGAGCTATCAGGGAAAAAACAACACGCCAGTTCAGCGACTTGCGACCAGATGCTAGTATTAGGCATGATGTGTGTACTGTGTAGCCCTTATCGCTTTCACACTTTCACGCCTCGGACGCGCAAAACACGTCCATACGTGTCTACCTTAAGGACACGGGTATCTATTTACACTGTTTTTGTGAACATGATTTTTATAAACTCTGAATATTATAAAATCGTCTCGTAGATTTATTTTGCAATAAAATATAAATAAGTTTATGCTAATTATCAACTTATGAAATCAATCTTAAGTCAATAATTAGCTCTCTCTCTCTCTCTCTCTCTCTCTCTCTATATATATATATATATATATATATATATATATATATATATATATATATATATATGAGAGAGAGAGAGAGCACCGGACTACTTCAACTTTAGAGTATCTCCAAAACAAACTTAGATATCCTATAAAAATACTATGCTAGAAACACCCGCAAGTTTTACAAATATACACAAATACATATAGACTACATATGTGTCTATATAGATATATCTATATATGTGTGTATAGAGAGAGAAACTGAGATAATCATTGACTTAAATAAATATATACAGAAGTATTTGTATATACACATATGTTTTTTTTTTAAACAGTCATAGCAACATTTTACACATATTTGGGACTGTTTTCCAATATCTGTTGTCTTTTACGATTAAAACATAATTATAAAAAAACAGTGTAAATAGGAATCCGTGGTCTTTACGACAGATCTGAGAGGTAATTGTTGAGGAAGACTCGCTAAGCTCTCGCGAAGCCGGAGGACCGGGAGCGCAGTTATCGACTGCATACGCCTTGCGACGTTCTAACAGCCCGAGACGTGCCAGAAACCCCTTCGAGAAGAGGACAATCTCCCTCCATTCATCCTCACATAACTCATGGCAACCCGATAAATCCATACGCGGCGTGGTAACATTTAGTCGAGGCGCTAGCAGTGAACAGCGCCTCTGGTACGTGACACAAGTGCCGTGCCTTACTATAGCACTCTGTAGGTCGCATGTTCGATCCTTCTCACATCCTCTGAGGATGGTTGAACTGCAAGTGTTCTTCCATCTTCACTTCACTCTGCTATTAAAGAGCTGTTGCGTTTTTTTATAGCCGTTGAGAAGAAATCGTAATATCAAATTTTTAGAGATTTCTTCTCAACTTTTAACAATTTAATAAAGTACTCATTAAATATTTAAAATTATCTTATTTCCACTTAGACATATGCAAAATTGTAATTAACAATTTTTGTTTTTAAGAATAGTAAAAAATCTAGTTACAAAAAGAATTGTATGGTAATAACAATACCGACCAATTTCAGCAGACAAATATATATAAGGAGAAAAAGTTTAATTTTTAAACTATTATAAGAAAACTATACAAGTTAAAAAATACATTGTGTAATCGCGAAATATTTGGAAGAAACTTTTATTTCCATTGTACTGTGGTCAGTACATGTTTTATTGCAATACTAGCAGTTGTGCCGTTTGGCACTACTTGTATTTTATTTTGTAACTATTTTAATAGTTATTATTTATTTTATGCTCTGGTTTCAGAGTATATGGCAAAGTGCCCGTTATCAGTTATCTTTACTACTTCTAGTTGTTTTTTTGTAATACATTAATTCACATGTGTTAATGGCCAAAATAAATCTTTGTATTATAAAGCAACAATATTTTGTACACTCTGATGTTACTGTCAGTCAATACTTATGCTAATCTTTCTTTATTCATGTAAAGCCTAACTAAAAAAAATAAACTTTAATTTTTATGAATTAATTTTATCCAAAGATGGCCTCTTATTTCACTGTATAAATTTTACTCTATAGAGTATTATTGTTACACTCGGCGATTCGACCTATCGAATCGTTAAGTGACGAGAACACGTATTTTTATTTGTGGACTAGTATGTCTTTAAAGATATCTGTGGTCGTCTTCCTTCTTCTCCGAAACAGCAATCATGGTTGACCGTTGAAAATTCTTGGTGCAGAGTTAGTTTGATTTTCTTATGTCTGTTTAAGACATCCGCCGTCGGGTGAGTGTTTAATTTATGCCACATGTGTGTTTCTGTGTGGGCAATTTATTATTTCCGGGTTTCCCTTTTAATTTGTATTTGTTTTGCTTGTTTAAAGCGGTGCCCGTGAGGGCGTCACCACGCCATTTTGTGGCTTTCTGATTCCTGATTAATTCGGGAGTTTCCGCGGAGAACTCTTCTCCAATCCTATGGCCTTGTAGTGGGATTTCTCCCGCTTGCCCTCTACTGTCTGCGATGGCTGCGGCAGCTTAATGTCGGTATTTCCAGTTTTTTTTCTTTTTTTTTTCTTTTTTTTTTAAATGAAGACCACCGACCTTCAAGTAGCATAAACTTTTAAACCAAAATTTTTATATTTCACTGGACAATGTAAATTTGAATATTTATATGTTTTAACATGAGAAATTCAGAAGTTTTGGAACTATAACCTACAAAAACAAAATGTGTTTACTTAAGGTGTTGATTACTTAGTCTACTTAATTTTCTTTAATCGGGGATCCCCTAAAACACAAAAAATACATACATAAATTAATAATAATTTTCTTTATTAAATAAGTTCTTACCAAAAAAAATGTGAATTATTTTGAACAGATATTTATATGGTAATACTCAGCATATTTTGTTATTTATTGATGTTTTGTTGTTTCTAGCTCGAAGAGCTTTCAACCATTAAATAAATGGTTGATCCGATCTATGTTTTCTTATTTTTTATATCCTTTCATTCTTCTAAAACTCAAGCTAATATATATATATATATATATATATATATATATATATATATATATATATATAGTGAACTAATGCTGTACTGATAACTGATTTCTTAAGGTACTCGGCCTCACGTTTTTAACCTTTTTTACCATCTCAGTCCAAACAAAAACAGATCCACTGGATCTATCCTTTAGGTTTATCTCTCTCTAGAGAGCAGATGGTTGTTGGGGGCATGCCTGTGGTATATCCTCAATAGGTAGCACATCTGGGGATTGAGGGAACCGGAGGGTACGGATCACAGTGCGAACACGGCTTTGCTTCCGTGTGTTACTCATAGCAGACATTACTTGCTTTAATGGAAAAATTCCTTTGTAGACTAGATTGGTAGTTCAGTCACCAAGTGTAAGAATGACCAAGTTGCTAGTTGAGTTAACTCTGCAGAAGGATAAGTAGCTATAGCTGTCCACGTGAAAATCAGTCGTAAGCTTGTCCCTGCTACTAACAGCGATATCGCCTTCATCTTATTTATAGTCACAGCAAAGTTGACGTTGTGGGGTAGTTACAGACTCGTAAATGTAAGAGACTGAAATACGTACTTTATGTGGTATGAAAACTGCATAACCATTGATGATGGTGCCCTCAACAACATACTTGTTTTTCATAATCTTCCCTTGAATTTAATTGCCATAATGGAGTTTTGGAGGGATAAAATTTCGCAAAAATATAAATGTATTTGATGCTTAAACCTTGTGGTTAGTGAGATTCTACATGTGGGCTGATTTTGTCGAGGAACTCATGTTGATAGTGAACTGCATAATCGCTTTTTGCCACTTTTGAACGACTTTATCAAAATTGCACTAATTCGATCTGCCTTGCAGTTTTTTTGTGTGTCAGAATTGCACGTTTGCACAGCTTTTAACGGAATTTGCCCAGAACCTCCCGAATAATATACCGGAGCTACAGTCAGCTGCGCCAATTGACGTCGGAATAATTAATGAAAACTAATTTAAAATATATAATATTAATTTCCTAGGAAGTACTTACGTAAGTATCATTCTGACGCAAACAACACCTAAATATATCTACTGTTTAGATAAATATCTTCGACTGATACAAAACAAATTTTATGCTTTTTTGCCACTTTAGGTGTCGAATTTCGAAAACTCTTAATATCACATCTCAAATATTTGTGTAACCACGTGAAGTGAAAATCATGACGATAGGTTGTCCAGTCGAAGCAAAATCGATCATTCCGTAACAAACACATATCACCCATGCATAGTACTGAAGTTTCTAATTTTGAAAATTTTAAAACCTTTTTTTGCAGCTACGTACCTAATCATCATTAAAAACAACCTGAATATATTGACAAGTTCGATATATATCGAGGATTATCTAAAACAAATTCCAGGTATTTTCGCCTCTTAAGAGACAGAATTTCGAAAAACCCTTGAATATCACATTTTAGACTACTTTACTGGTGTCTCTTGGACGTGAAAAACACGACAATAGCCCGTATTTTAGTAAGCATCAATATTAAACAAAAATCACTTCAATATATTAAAAAAACACTTCGATTTTTTGATTGATTCGATAGCTATGGAGGAATAATCGAAAACACATTTCACGTATCTTCACCACCTTAATTAAAGAATTTTGAAACTTGCTGAAGTTATGTCTTAAGTCATTTGCATACGTATCCAATTGAAGTAAAAATCATGACGATACCCAATTGTTATCTAGCTATAGAAGCGATTCATATGAAACATTTTTAAAACCGTTTTTATAGCTTGCGGGTGGAATTAAAAAAAATCCTAAAGAAAATTTTGAGCATATACGTAAGCATAATTTTGAAATGAAAACCAACTCTTTATCCCTAAGGCTTTCAATAGATATCGATAATTAACCGAAAACATGTTTAAGGCCTTTTCATCGCCTTTAATGCTGAATTTCGAAGAATCCTGAAATTGGCTAACATGCATTATTATGAGTGTCACGATGATAGACCGTCGGGTTAGAGCTCTATCGACGTTTCTTCACCCTCTTATAAGGTCCAGTCTGGAGTCTCCGCTCGTGACCACCAGAGAGCCTAGGTCACGTTAACTTTCTCGCTCCTAGAAAATACTCAGGGACGTTCGTTCATCCTCGGTGGTTGAGCCACGCAAATTCGCTCCTAACCCCGTCCCCTGTAATAATTAGTTTAGATTAGTTTATTTTAGTTTTTGTGAGTTTAAGACCCGGTTTTACCAACCCCTGTTAAGCACTTAATATTTGTTAAAGATGAATAACACAAGATTTAATACTACACATTTTCTGTTAATACTTTTCAACAAATGTTAAATGCTTACCAGAGGTTGGTGAAACCGGTCCTAGGTTAGTTTAGGTTAGTTTCAACAATCAAAATATACTTTGCGCTGAATTTAAGATGGTTTCGTAAGGTTAGGAAAGTACAGTAAAACTGAATATATGAGGCGCTGCCTTTCATTCAATCTCCGAGGATAAACGAATACTTCCGAGTATTTCCGAAGAGCGAGAAGTTAACGCGACACAGTCGCTCGTCTCGTGGACCAGCGAGGTCTCTAGTGTGTTCTCGTGTGATCCTGACTGAGTACCGAATTGAGTGGCCAAGCCTGTACTTCAGCTCGCTAGTATTGTTCACACGTTCAGGGCTTCAGCCAAGCTTACCAATTGCAAATCATTGTGTAGTATTATATACACTGTGAGAGCATTGAATGTATAGGCAGGATAGTGGAACGTTGCTTAATAGTCTCAAACCCAGTAACTACCCCTGAAGGGTTCCCCGGAAATCCCAGCAAGGAGACGCAATGGTAACGATTTGGACTCGCATTCGGGAGGATCCGTACCAAGTCTCCGGCCATCCCAACTTCGGTTTTCCACGGCTTCCCGAAATCACTCCAGATGTATGCTGGGATCACGGTCTTAGATATACAGGTCTGGACACTAGCCTATCTAATGCTATTGTGTCGACCCCTTTATGACTGAAACTGCCACTAGTACAACTATAGGTTAACTTTCAAGAATTCCCTTGCAATGATTCTGCATGACAATTTTAAGAAAGACTTCATTTCTATTAATCTCAAACAGTTTGTAAAGAATATACCTTATGTTTTGTCGATGAGAAAATGTAGATAATACTATTTGAATACATGTTATGGCTAAAAAACTGGAAATACAATAAAATTGTATAACTGTACCCCTTAAGGCTCGCTTTCAGTCGTAATATCTAATTATTTTATTTTTCTTTTAATTCTGAGAGTAAAAATGTGAAACTTGCGATTATACTGTGAATTTTATTTACCTTGCGCTACAGTACAGCATCGCAGTTGAACGTTTAACTAATATTTATGCCGCAATCGGTCCAGAAAATTAAGAACATAAGACATTTTTAGATTGATCTAGGCCAACATATAAGTTTAAAGTTCAACTGGGATGCTTGTACTGTAAGGCTAGGTAAATAGAGTTTATGCTATGTTCACAAATGTCAATGTCTTCCCCCCTCAGAATAAAAATAATAAAACATTGAAAAATGAAAATCAAATATGACGACTGATGCCGAACTAACGTTAATTCTACTACAGGTTAGAAAGTTTGACACAGGGAAATATTCTGCCACTAGTAAGGTATAATAAAATAAGAAACCGTAGCAATATTAAATTTAACTAGTCTTGGTAAAAAGAGGAGCCATTGAACTTAAATTTAAAGTGAAAAACAAGCCGATTTCGATTTTTAAATTATTTACTTCATGTAATTTTAAAATCACGAAAGCTCTGTGATTGGTCAGTTCACACATCTTACCAATACCAACGTTCAAGTGGCAGAAATTGTCCTTTGCCAAACTTTTAACATTGATCATTCTAACCTGTGTAATATATATTGTGTAAGGTGTGATAAACTATACAGATACATATACACATCGGTTTATTAGACCAAGTTTCAGTCATCTAATTTCAAGATAATTGTTAAGTTCAAAATGGCACAACCAGGCTATCAGATATTGCTTCCATTAAATAATTCATAGAAAAAATAAATTATTATTCACATTAATTATGTTTTAGAATGGCTAAAAAAGAATCATACTAAACAAAACGATTGATTTGACTTGGTTGGACAAGGTAACAACGCCTGAGGAGTTTAAAATTAAGATATTTGAGTGATTTGATTTGTAGTGTTTAGGTGATTTTAGTGTAACTGAAATGCCACTACCAGGATTTCAAATGATCAAGACCAGGTCCTAGACTACCAGCAGGGCAAATTCGTAGCAAACCATTTCTTGCAAAATCCTTCTGTTAAACGTCTTTGCTCCAACTTCATTAATTCAACCAAACACAAGACTTCTTGTTCTCAGGGTAAAACGGTTGCAACTACGACGATTTCAAAATTTATTCTGGTTGAAATTTTCTCATGTAATGTTTGTTTGCTTCGAATCTACCAAGCGTTTATCGTGGTTGGGAGGGACCTTATCGTAGCGTGCCGTACTTGTAGAAGCTCGGTTACCATATTACAATATAATTATGGTAAATGTTATACATACTGGTGAGGTGTTGCTGGTATGAAATAATTGATAGGAACTCTCCACTATCATACAGGTCTGCGAACCCAGACCCTAACAACGCTGGCGAAAACCCTCTACGATCGTCGACGGCGATGAGTTTTCTCCCTCTGGATGTGGTGTACGAAGTCTAGAACGTCGGGTCGGGCGTAGGTCTAGCTGTTCCAATTTCCTCGGGGAAGCTCAGGAAAAACCTTCGAACAGCGTTTTCTCCGGTGAAGTCAGCTGCCTAATTAGTCAGGTATCTGCCAAACCTGACCCGATGTGTCTCTTCTATCCTCCAAGAAGTTCATTGCGTCAGCCTTTCTTCCACGACGAAAAATTCTAGAGTCCTCCACCAAAACGTTCCTTTTCGCTGATAAAGTTTTTTTGTTATTTCTCTACTTTTGTTACGCAGCAAGGCTTCTGTTCTTTAGCTACGTGACTATTTTTTGTAGTCTGCTGGTCGACCTAGGAACCTGGTCGATTTCTCCTTTCAAAGTCTATGTTACCACAAAATAAATAACTAGTAACAGAAGCGACAAGACGTGATTTATATCGTACTCATTTTCTCTTTGGATTGCCATGGCGTCGCAGTTCGCAGAAGTTTGGTTACCCTGAAGTTTACTAGGCCTAATTTTACTATCTGCGAGGAAATTTGTACATAAGTAACGTCACATTTACGATTTCTAAATGTGTAAATGAGATGCTAACAAATTACAGTATTTCCTGAAACGTAAGAGGTTGTTTAAACCAATGTTTCAAATTCCAAATGGCTTTGTTTACTTTCCTGTACGCCCCGAGAGCTGGTACAATAACAATGGTTAAAAAGCTCCATTATGTCGCTTCTTAAAGAGTTAGTTATTAAATGATGTCGAACCTCGAATCGTCATGTTTACCACTTAAAAATATTAAGCTAATATACGAAGTGATTACAGTATCTCAAAAACTACAGGTGGTTATATAAACCAATGTATTGGTATTGTTTATATTCATGTCAGCCCCGAGAGCTGGTACGATATCAACAATGGAAAAGTGTTGAGAGCAATAAAAACTATATGTTTGTTTAGTAATAAGTATTAACCGCTGTTTGTGCACTGTTTATTTTTTTTTGGAAAGGTATGTTTACTTTCTTTTGTTTTGCCGAGTTAGTGTTGAAGTATCAATATGGTGGAGGGCTGTTCTTTTTGTGTCGTATGTAGATGATGGCTGTTTTTAGTAATATAGGTGCACTGTTTAGATCACTGCGTGTTTTATTTCAACAGGTTATGGGCCCAGGACACCTTGCGTGCATTTTTAGCTGAAATACATTTGAATATTAGTTTGTGTTGTTTATGCCTGACGGGCCATTGTTTGTTATTGATATTTGCTTGTTGAAATGGAAGCTGTAAATGTT
>PNEQ01014897.1:0-16168 GCA_003012365.1 Medauroidea extradentata
CTCCCTCTCCCTCTCCCTCTCCTCTCTTCTCCTCTCCTCTCTCTCTTTCCCCAGTTGGGATGATGCTATTTCTTGTTTGTAAAAAAACACTGCAAAACTAACAAGTACATAAATTTCGTTAATAAGAGTTACGTACAAATCAAACACATTTATAGGTTAATAAAAAATAGGCAAGGAATACCAATAAATCAACACGTAGGAGTAAGACTGACCACAACTGCGTGGCTAGACTTTACCCCGGGTGTATGGTTTCAGCAAGATGGGGCTACGGCTTACACTGCCAGGGTTTTCATGGCCCTCTTATGGCTTTTGTTTCCAGATTGTGTGATGTCCAAGATTGGTGATGTACCCTGGCCTCCTCGATTCCCAGACCTTAGTATGTGCGACTTGTTTTGTAGAGTTATTTAAAAGATGATAGATAGGGTGTATAGAGACAATACCCGTACTATAAATTACTTAGATGTTAGTAGAGATGTGGAACTCATCATTGTGGAGGCACTGGAATGGTGTAGGGGAGCTATGTGATCTGAATCAAAACCTGCATTAGAGAATATGTTAGTCACTGTCCTGATATCATTCTCACTAAATAAAATTAATGGCACACACTTATGAACATTTTCGTTTATGTTCAACCAATGTCTTGTATAAAGCTTCTGTAGCGCTTTATAATGACAAAGTTCTTCATAGTCACACTGTGTTAGTACCATTGCTAAATAATGCTGCCTGTGCTTATGGATAAGGTAAGGGGGCTTTATGAAACAACGCCGATGTCATTAGAGACTGTTGCATACAACTTGACACAATTACAGGAACTAGGAGAGGAATCAGCCATGGCAGTAATTAAGGAATCATCCCAGCATCTTGGAAA
Organism: Medauroidea extradentata; assembly: GCA_003012365.1. Classification (NCBI taxonomy): domain Eukaryota; kingdom Metazoa; phylum Arthropoda; class Insecta; order Phasmatodea; family Phasmatidae; genus Medauroidea; species Medauroidea extradentata. Next base: position 869 of record PNEQ01014897.1, read on the forward strand.
CTATGGAAAATTGAAATGAGGTTTGTGCCTAGGGGGAGCTGTTACTTTGTATCATGTTGACAAGTACTGAAACCACGAAACTCTTTCAAGATCAGGGTTGCTTCAGGTCTGTAAAACAGGGAAAACCTGGAAAGGTCAGGGAATTTCAAAGTGGTCAGGGAAATCTGGAAAAGTCAGGGAAATTGCTTCTGGTGACTGGAAGTTCAAAATTGTAGAACAAACTTTAGGCTTAGCAATAGGAGTTTGCAGTCTTTTGCGGTCGTCTAGTTGACTAGCTTGACTTCTGGGCTGGAGTCGCATCTTCATGGCTGCATGCTTAGCGTTTACTTTTGTACAGTTGCACAACCATTCACTGTATGAAAATGTTATCTTAGCAATTAATTTTAAGAATAGTTCCAGTCAATTATAACTTATTACAGGTCTCTGGAATATGGTAACTGAGTTTGTCTAACACAAGAAACTGTAGTACATTTATAAAAAGTTGTTTTAAAACAGTCATGCAAATTAAATTTATTTAATGTATTAAGTTATCATGATTTTTAATTCCACAAAAATGACTGGAAGTTTATAATTTTTATATGGAAAACCTGGAAAAGTCAGGGAAATTTGATTTAGAAATTCTGTAGCAACCCTGAAGATGTTTTGAATTAATTGCTGTTAGTTACTTTTAATTGTTTTGTTAATTTATTACAGTCAATGATAATGCAAGGGTTAGGTTTTTAAAAGATCCATCTAGGATGCCTAATTTCTGAAATGTGGACAGTTACAATATTGTTTGTTACTATGATTGTTTTAATTGGCAAGGAAAGTACATACTGAAAAGATAAACATTGTCTGTAAAAGCAAGGAATAAGTTAGCAGGTTTTTTAATGTATTTACTTGTGTATTTCTTCTTCTGAAATAGACTGTATTTTAAAAACAGTCTTCATTATTGCACACTTCTTTCCCTTCTAAAGATTTAAGTATAGTGGATTTATTATACAATATTCCTGCTTATGTGCAATTTTTTTTGTTGGAGTTCAGGGAAGCCTCTGGTAATAAGGTATGACGTTTCTTCCATTAACAGGTATTTTTCTCAGGATGTAACTTAATGCACATTTATTACAATAATTAGGAGAAATTAATGCTTAGACTTACTTTGTGTGTTTGTTGCAGAGTGGAAGCGAGAGAAAAGGAAGCGGCTACGTGTTGCCGGCAAGTCGTACATAAACAGCAAGGGTGATTTAGTTCAAGAGCGTAAGATTGGGGAGGACTGTAGATGCCGGCGGAGGTGCTACACTGTTGTTTCAGAGGAACAGCGGCACAAGTTGTTCGATGGCTACTACTCCCTGAACTCGCACGACGAGCAGAATGCATATCTTTTTGGGCTCATACGCAAACATGACATCGCTCGAAAACGTCACAAAGATTCAGACAGGTATGCTGTCAAAAAATTGTTTTGAAGAGAAAATTTTATTTTGCTTTAGGTTCCTCACAATTTTTAAGTTTTTGGGTACCTGTTAGTTTTTGGCCTTTGAGTCTTGTAAAAATTGTTCACTTGAATTATCAGTGTCCTATTAAATAATCATCCAATGGTGATCCCAACCTGTGGCTGGGTCAGCCTGGTAAAACAACCCTATCGTCTTATTGTCTTCACATCACTCGTCCTCTTCTACTGTCTCCCAGTTGGCTCCGTTTTATTTTATTTCCTCTTTCACCTGTTCTACCCATCTCTGCCTTGGTCTTCCTGTAGGTCTTCTACGGTATCTCAATATGGCATGTCAGCATTTCTGACGAAAAAATAATTATTTTAGTTATTACTACAGTAAAATCATATAGTCTATCTCATGAAATAATTCCACATTTTGACTTCTGAGAAGTGTGTCTGTAAGCAGGATTGTGGAGACCGTGCTTTTCCAGGAAGCCAGGTAGGTTTAAAGCTCCAAACAATGGAACAACCAGGTACATTTCTTAGCAGAGAAATGTCAAAATATGGAATTCTTTCATGAGACAGGCTGTAATTGTACAAGTCTGAAGACTGCAACATAAGTTTTAAACTTTATGTACCTCAGTTTTACAACACTGCAATTATTTTATGATACTAGGCCCTACTATTATTTTATGAGACAACTTCGATTTAAGAAACATTATAGTCTCAATTTAACTAGCCCCAGTTTTAAGCAGGCAGCAATTTTGTGCTGAACATGGTACATTTTTAACTTTTATTATTTTTGCTGGCTAACAGCAATTTTCAATTATCGGTTGATTTTACCCCCTTGACTAGTGCAGATAATTAGAAGTTGACTAATTGCACACAGTTTATGGAATGTGTTTGTATGATCAAGTAGGTACGTAGTAAGTTTGTAATAGGCCTAATTACTGGTAAAATATCTTTCACATAAAATAATTTTGGCATTTGACAGCCCCGAAGGTTGTTCTGTGATCAACTTTCTCCACTTAAAAATTTTTATTTAGGCCTTTAGAAGGGCCATTTTGACAGTTAGCGTAGTGTGTTCGTACAGAATATTCCTTAGACTGAGGGAATCACTGTTTCCATGGGAACAGCTGTATACACTGCTGCAACACAACTGTTAAGACTAGAACTATATTCTATGAGGCAGACTGTAGTAACTTATTTTTATGTTATGTTTAACAAGATAATGTAAATATGTTAAATTTGGTTTTTGGTTTACTGTATGATTTTACTATGACTCCAGATTTTATGATGAACCAATGTTAAAATAACAAAAATCTCTTGTGGATGGACGTAAACCTTGACTCCAGAATATGTGAACACTATGAACATTTATTCTGGAATTAGGCTCGTAAAACAAAATATAATAGTTTTATAAACTAGCTCATAAGCTTAAAAACTCTTGCACTTGTATCTCTGGGTATGAATTGCAACTAAAAAAATATTTCAGTTTTTGCAAAAGAATTTGAAATATACAATGTTGTAGACTCCAATGAAAGCGAAACTTGGTGCATTTGATAAAGCTGGATGAGCATTTTAATTTTCTTGTAATGTAACACAATCTTCAGAAATACCAGAGATTGCATTTTTGTAAACGTTTCAAACAACTTTTACAATACTTTTCTATCATAGTTAAACAAATGAACAGAAACCTTTTTACCAACAAATTTTTTTTTTAATTTAGCAAAACTAAGAGAACATATTGAAGTTCAGATTACTCGCCTAAAGCAATACATAATATAATACAATTTCTGAGTTTTCAACACAGATAAATAAATTAAATTCATGATAACAACTTAATCTTTTAGGAAGGTTGTTCTGAATAAACGTATACATACATGAGAGACAATGGTCTTAGAAGGGGGGAGGTCTATACTAAAGATTATCTACGTACCTATCTGTACACTGCTAGCATGTAGAAGGTTGTAGTTTTAAGATATGAAATTTGTAATAAATAAACAAGTACTTCTATCTTTGTGTATGAAGATCAAATGTATGTATGTAAATGTTAGATATGTATTAAAATAACTTGTTTTAAGTGTTGAAAGGTTATGTATCCGCCATGTTGGAATACTGAAACTTCTACTTTTAATTTGGACTACAAATTATCTAAAATGTTTTATGCTTCGACAAGGCAGATGGAATAGTTTATTTCTTTGTATACAGTTGGCGTTGCTTGACTACTATTGCTTTATAGACTTGTGACCATGAAGGTTACTAGACAAAAACTGAGAGAGGTAGTGAAGATATGACAATTTGGTAAAACTTAAATTGGTAATATTTGTGCCATGCTAGACAGGAAATTTTAATAAATCTCATTGTATAGCACATACAGCGAAAATTGAATTAGAAGATGGCAGATACTGATCGTCCTTAAATGTAATTGACATAGCATTAAATACTTGGTTATGAGAATTTTGTGCACTTATGTGTATGTATATTTTGACTTAAACAGTAGTTTTACTGGTGTTGGAAGAATTGTTGCGTTGAACTGTTGTGGTTTTTAATTAGTCTTTCGCTGTCTCAGTCTTTTTGCATATTTGCTTTACATGCATTTTTTGTGCAGATGCAAAACACTGGCCAATTTCAGTTTGTTTTCATTTCATTTTGTTAAATCGATAACACTTCAATATTTTGCAACCAAATGATAAATGTTACTTAAATTGTCGACTGCTAATCTTAGGAAGGGATTTGGTTAGTTTTGAAGGCTGTGTACAGTTAACTTTGTTATACCTGCTTATAGTCTGTCTCATGTAACTTTACTATATTTTGACATTTCTCTTCTGAGAAATGTGCTTTGCAGTTCCATTGTTTGGAGCTTTAAACCCACCTGGCTTCCTGGAAAAGCACAGTCTCTGCAATCCTGTTTACAGACACATTTTTCAGAAGTGAACTGTCAAAATATGTAAGTCATACTTACATGAGATAGACTATAAGTTCAACCGTTGGTGGAGCCAGCATCTTACTATAAAAGGATAGATTTCACAATGGTAAGGATAAATATTCGTGTACTTGAAGTAAAACGGACTGGGAGAATCATCACCATTCCCCTTTTTTTTTCTCTTGAAAAATCTGGACTTTGGTATAATTTGATGCTCTTTAGCGAGTTTTCTAACTAAAACCTTACATATACTGCATGCATACCTTTAATATACTGCATGCATAACACACGCACGAGACAAATAGCTTAAAATTTAACCATAACCTCCTACATCATTACGGCGACTTTATTGAAAATCCACGCTCATTGAAGACACTTCTTATAAACAGAGACTTTTAACGTTAGTAGAGCCCACAATTTTTGGTGAAATAATTCTGCAACAATTTGTTTTTAGTGCCTTATGTGCACATCTGCAGCTCTGCTTCATTGTCAGTGATTGGTAAGGACTGGAAAATTTCGCAAATTCTATGACCTGCAGGCTATAATCCATTGTGCTGTGCATACTCAAGCCCCAAATATTAGTCAACAAGCTGCTACTCAGTGAATCAGCAGACAATTAACTAATAGACGGGGCTTGACTATACATAGTACAATGGATTCTAGCCTATAGGTAATTGAATTTGCGAAATTTTCCAGTACCTAGTGATTGGCTGTTTTTTAACTCTCAGCGTCTCTGGTTCTACCCGAAATCACGGACGTATAGTGTTGCAGTAACCTTGTTCCTGTTGGCACAGTCAAATGAACCACACCTGTGCAATAATACATTCTGCCAATAAACATGACGCAGAGCTGCAGATGCGCACGTAAAGCATTGAAACAAACTATTGTAGAATTATTTTCACCAAAAATCGTGGGCTCTACATATTAGAATTTAATTATATGTCAGGAACTCTATCCAACCAAATAAATGAAAGTTATACCCTAAAAATTAGGCTGCCTCTAAAACAGCAAATGATGAATAGGTGGCACTTGCAGCGAATCCACAAACTAAATCGGTTGCTGATAGAGTAGGTTAGAATGCCTTATTAGATACTTGAGTGTCCAGACCTTGCCTTCTAAGACCATGTGGAGACATTATAGTAAAACATTGTAAATCACGTTCATCTGACATTAAACATAAACAGGGTGTCCACCGACAGGGAAAACCTGGAAAACAGGGAAAAGTCAGGGAATTTCATCTTACAGGGAAAAGTCAGGGAAATATCAGGGAATTTGCATTTGGGTCAGGGAAAAATGATACAAAACAGCCCAGAATAAACATTTTTGTAGTATTGAATAATTAAATTATTATAATTTAGTTATCACAGTAAATCAATTTGTAAGCGCTTCTGATTACATTCACTGCTGGGAAACCTGATTTAATTTTTTTGATATAAAATAATTTTTCTTATTTTATTCAACATATTGAGTCGCTTACTATGTAGTCTGTGATTCAAAAGCATGTATCCAATTCTTTTAATGTTGTTCCATTAAAGTTATTTATTTCAAATATGCTGTGTTGATGTAAAATTATGGAATCAAAGATACCAATTCAGCCAAGAAGTTAGGGCAGCTTGTAACATTTTGGGTCTTGAGCTCAGATGAGGGTGAAGGAAGTTGGGAATAACTAGGACTAAGATTAGGATTAACTAGGATTAAGATAAGAAAAATCCTTGAGAAATCTCACCAAAGTCCCAGCACTATTTTCACAAGCAAAATACAGGAGTGACCGGTTACTGTGAAGCGATCACACTAGCCATTTGGCTGATGCAGGCCTTAAAAGTACCAGTTTTGCCGATAATAGGTCAGGGAAAATTAACAGATATTTCCTGGAAAACAGGGAAAAGTCAGGGAATTCCAAAACTGAATATCAGTGGACACCATGATAAAATAAACATTGCAAATCATTCTAGTAATAGATTTCCATTATTACACCCTACTATTGCACGTGCATGTCTTGAATGTAGGGAGATTATACAGAAATTGACATTTGAAACATTTTTCTGGAAGAATAATTTTACTGATCTTCATGTAATATTATGATATGTTGTGGTTCCTAGAGATAGTGAATTCCTTTGAATGTGATGTGTAAACTTTGTGTATTGTTGTAATGAAAGTTGCCAACCTCGTAGGTGTAAAATAATTTTTGTTTATGGAGTCATTAATTAACTTTTAAAATTTTTTCTGAACAGTAGCACACAATTTTTTTTTTCATGATAGATTCATTGGATATGTCTCTGAAAACTTTGTTCATGCTTGAATATTTTGAAATTAAATGTGTAGTGGTAGGGAAATCCCAAACTAATTAACAACTGTATGTTTCATTCAAGTAGAAATTCTTTGGTAACTCTCTATCTCAAATATTCACTATCGATTAATTGCAAATTCACTACCGGGTGTGTGTATCAGAAGTCACTTCAGAGCATGAGTTTTATGAATACTATTCATAGCAATAAATTATTCACATCTGTTTTTTTCTATGATAAAGCCATTTCTGTGAGCAATCTGTATGTTGATCCATAATAAAAAAGTGTATTGCAAGAAGCGTTTTTCCCTGAACAGGCGGACTTGCTCTTACAAATATTTTGTACGGATTCGTGGCAAGGAGGTACAGATATGTCGACTGGCATTTGCGCACATCCATGGCATATCTCCTCACAAAATCCGCATTCTGTGCCAAAAACAAGATCAGAACATAATGTTCCCTCGAGACGGCAGAGGCAGGCATGAGAACCGACCTCGCAAGATCTCGGAGGAAACTTTGCATCAAGTGCGAAGCCATATATACTCAATTATAAGATCTGACAGGGTAAGTAACCATTAGTTTTTAATTGTGTTTGTTTTAACAGTGATATTAGTAATTACATGACATGTGAACACAAAATTTTTTTCTGTTAAAATAGAAAAAAGACAAATGGTTGTAATGAATTTTTTATTGCTGGGGTGATAAAACAAACGGAAAGAATTATTTTGTACTTGAATTAAAAATGACTATTTATCAACAAGGCAACCAAACATTGTGTGTTTGTGTCGAAATATATCCAATATATCCAATATGAATAAGATTTTAGTTTCCAACTTTGCAACACACAGTTCTTTTATGCTTTTGTGCTCTCTCTCCCCACTTGGACTGTTGTTCTCTGCAAGTAGGGTTAGTGATTGCTTCTACTCTGATAAGAACTGAATTTGACTGTAACTAAAGACTTCAATGAAAATTAAGTATTGTGTAATATGACGGCAAAGGAATGTACATAGCTACTTAGGCTGGGATTATAATGCCTTCATGTTCACTTAACTTTAACTTTCACGTAAGCAGGAAACATCTTGACAAACGCACTTCAATTGGCCCTATCACATTCACGTCACTTTATACTTACGTTCACTTTCACGTATAGAAAAGCTTGTCAATGTCAAGCTTTGAAGTTAAAGTGAAATGTTAAGTTACACCACATGATCGCCTGGGCCAATCACATTTTGGAGTTAATGTCTTCTTTTGTGTCATGTTATCTTTGACTATTAATTTCAAGGCTCTCTCACGACTTTTTTCATTGCCTGCCTACAGCAGCTTGCGTGAAGGATCATAATTAGGCACCTCAGTTGATTACGTAAGTTGTGATACATGAACGTGAAGTCATCGTAATCCCGGTCCAAGACATTGCTTTCCTTCATCTTGAGACCTGACTTTCTTTTTAATGCAAAAGCAAGGATCTTGGTTAGTCATAACAAAAACACGAGAAGTATTTTCGTTCTATCATAAGGAGACTTCACCCACTGATAAAGTTTCCTAAATTGACTGGTATTTAGTTACCAGGCTTCTACTGAACGTAACTAAGAATTGAATAATTATTTTTCACAAAAAATTTGTTGTTAACTAGAATCCTTAGTAGTGAAAACATGGGTGTATTGTGATTTTGGTTTTAGAAGTTCTGTAGAGATCAGATATTTCTTACAGACTTTCTTATATTATAGTACACGTGTAGTTTGTCACTGTGAAGCTAAATTATTATTTAAATTTTATTTACTGCAAAGTATGTAGTTATGGCACACAAACTTTTTTGTTTTATCAAAGCACTAAATACAAAATCAAGCTTTAACACTATTTAAATAGAATTTTTTGTAATTAAGTTGTAGTTTAAAGCAAATTGTCTGTTCCAGCAGAAATGTATTTTATCTTTGCTTTGATATTAAGAAAACATTTTCCTTAACATATTGGAAATCAGTTTTTCCTTAGTAGAAAGAATTAAGTTATGTAACCAATTGTATAAAACATAACATTGAAATTTAAGTAATGTATGGGCAAGTACTTCTATCATTTCACTTGTATTTAAGATGAATACACTCTTCTTACTTTCTGATATTGTTTTGTGTCTTATATAAATACCAGATAATTTATTAGTAATTTTTTTTAAATTTGGTTGGCTTGAAATTCACACAGTGTTCCATTTATAGCTCCAAATTGGGAAGGGTAGTTGGAAGTTGTGATTCTTGGTCATTAGATGGCGAAGATGTTTGTTTATATGTGGTGCTGTTCTGCCCTTATATGTGAGTCACTGTGAAAATGTAGTATTCTTTTCCTTATGAGGGAACACTGCATAACAAATTCAATTGAAGCTAAACAAAGGCTATACTAGAGGGAATTTTACATTTTCAAACTCTGCCTAATTACTGCGAAAGGCAAACTTAATCTCGTGTGCATATGGTAATTGTGAACGTCTTGGTACAATTGGAGTGGTTACCCCAGTAATGACGGTATCTGTTCCAGGAGATGGGATATGTATACTGCTGTATTTTCTGTGCTAAAGGTATTTACCTGCAATATCAGTTCACAGCTGTTCATGAGTTACGGGAAACAGCTAACAATATATGACAGAATTATTACTCATGGTTTCAGGTTTCATTGTACAAAATACATTGCATGGTTCATGGGAAACCTGATTTTATTTATGCTAAACGTCCCTAAATAATTCCACTTGTATACAAAGCAGTGCAGAAAACATTGGAGACTAATGAAAGTCATGCTATTGAAGGTGTGTTTTTGAAGCCAAAAAATGGGTAAGAATACTTACGTGGATGCTGATATGTGCCAAAAATGCATATGCAGATATAAAGAGCAAACTGAAATGCATATTGTTTGTTTTAGTAAACTGAAACACTGTTGATTTAGTAAATGATGCTTACAGTAATTAACATCGTGTTTCCTCAAAATTGTAATGTTGTGCAGAACAGTTGTTTGTGGGAAGGTAATCACTGTTGTATGTTCATAGCGTTTCCATATTTTTATCAATGATTTGGAAAAACAATTTTTTTTAAACTGTAAAATTCAAATAACAGTACTATATTTTTCAAGGTCCAAACTGTGTATCTACCTACATATTAACAAAAATTAACATAGTGTAGCAATGTGCTAACATATCAGCACACTTAATAATGTTCAGTGCTACAGGTACGGGAGTTTCTGAAGGAAGAGAAACACAATGGGCCAGACCTGAACATCACAAAAATGTGGAAGGACTACTTGGAAAAGTATGACCCCAACTTCTACAGCCTACAGTTCACCAATGAGAAACACCACCACCTACAGCTGCAGGCACACATGCAACACCAACACCAGCAGCATCAACACCAGCTACATCAGCAGCAACAACATGAGCAGCAGCAGATGGCTGGCTCCCCGCAGGACCGCATCTCCATGCAGAACTTCAGCGGCAACCATTCCCATTTGGGCCACCACCAGGTGCAGCATGCCCAAGCGCACCAGCACCATGGCCACCCTCACCATCAGTCCCACACCGTTGCCTACCCCAACATGGCACAGTACCAGAACATGCAGGTCATGACCAACGGTCTCGGCCTTGTGGGTGAGCAACTCACTCCTCTCTGCTCCCACTTTGCAGGGCATCCACAATCATTTATCCAGCTCCTGACTGCTATTTGGTGCTTGTTAAGAATCAAATATTGGTTTAGTTTAATATTAACTTCTCAGTTTCCACATCTGTTAAAATAAGCTCCTGGTTAACTGGTGAGCATGTGAAAGGAAATTAATAGTATTTACAAAGCTTCAGTTTGAATATTTCTGAGAGTTATCAGTAAAATTTTTTCCTCGAATTATAAGTAGGCCTAATTTTATTAAAGAAGCATTTCTGTTAGAATTGATTTGCTCATGTTGAGCAATGGCGTATGGCCACAAACCAATCAATTCTAATTATAAACTCTCATTGCAACAAACATTAAAAAATTTCAAGCATTTCTGTGTTTAGGAAAAATTATGGTTGATTTCTTGCAGTTAGCCAGTTGCTTTCATGATGTTTTAACTACGTTAGGCTGTTTCAACTTTTTTTTTCCTTGAAACTATTAAGCTTGTACCCAATATGTTTTGCGTATGAAAATGAACATTTTAGAGAATGATTGAGTGGTACTATCATAAATACAGTTGTAAAATCCTTGAAACACAGCAAGAAAAACTGCATTTTTGTACTGTTGTACAGTAGAACCCCAGTTTAGGAGGCCTCATGGTGCGTGATAATGACCTCATACAATCGGTGACCTTGCAGCATTGCATCAGAATATTATTTAACCACCAAAACCCCAAAAAATCAAATTTTTTATGTTGCTGCAACATCAATCAATTCTAACAAAAATAATTTGTTTTTAAAATGAAATACTTACTATCTCTTTAAATAGACTGTACATAATATAGAAAATGTATATAAACACTTGTCCAAAAAGAATTGGCAAGAGATTATTTTTAAGCAGTACAATGTAGGATTACACTTCTGTAAGTATAACTATAGTATTTTTCATGTACGAATATGAATGATTATTAACTGCATATAAAAGCTTAAGTAAGTATATGGCTGCTGGAAACGCACCTAAATCGGCAGAATGATGCGTCACAACTGTGTTGTGTATGCTGTGTGGCAACGTTGTGGCTGAGCAGGGAGAGATTGCATGACCTTGGCAGCTACAGGCTCTATCCCCCTCCCTCACACGATAAGTTGACTTGCTTGTCATGGAAGTTGTCTGATGCGTTCGGAGCACTTTGCTATAGGCCGTTCACACGCACGTACAATAATAGGCCTAATTTTATAGTGTAAATAGATGAGGATGTACCATATTTACTCGCATAATTTATACCCAAGATTTTCAAATGAAAAATTGGATTGTGCTAAATATGTGCCAATTTAAAAAAAAAAAAAAAAAATTCTGTAAAGTCCCGTTTGGAAATGTACGAAAATGTTCCTTCTGAAATTATCTGAAAAGAACACTACTATAGTAACTTAAAACAGCTTAATGATAACTTAAGTTACGACTTGCTTTTCAGCAATAGGTTTCCTCAAAAACTAAATTCTCTCTGTTCCCACCTCTCGTGTAAACAAAACTATGGCTGCTAGATTGTTCCCGCTTCGTATCAGACGCAACAAATTAGATCACTAGATTTTTAAGTTACTGTATATTTCAATGTCAATCCAAGATATTAAAAAATGGCAAGAATGAAATGTTGTGCCTGAATTAAGAAATAAAATCAAGCAAAAAGTCATTGTTCACTAATCACACTACATACGGCGGAAAATTGTATGTTGATACACATCATCATTTCGGAAGTGGTTGAGTAGCTTCGGCCAGACTCAGCTCGGGACATGTTCAAAAGAGTATCGTTGTGGGAGACATTCTACTCTGCAGCATGCACTGCAGGCTCGATGTGAAACGCTGCGGTAGATACTCCTTTCTACCTCACCCTCGAAATTTGCATGAACACTTCTGAAGCTGTTGTTCAAATACCATAGGTGTGCAGGTATGATGAAAAGGTAGATGAGTGGGTGAATAGGGGCTTAGAGTGGTGCGCAACAAGGCGAACAAACTCACGAACAAATCAAAGTTTTTGAACCTAAGTCACACACACAGCTGCTGCACACAAGCGACCGTCATTTCCTCTCTCTTTCTCCGTGCCTATATGCTCCTTACCTTGTCTGTTGTGTACAGGCGTTTATAAAAAAAGTTTGTGTACAAAAACAGTGCCTGTGTTCCAACGAGTAGGCTGCTAAAGTGAGTTGCACTGTGCACATATTTCATCTTCTGTCACGTGAAAAAGCTACAGTGCGAATTATGTGAATTTTTTAAAATTCATCAAATGATAGCAAAATTTAGAGTGTGCAAATTTTGTGATGACTCAAATAATGTGCCAAATAGTATCATGCACGGAAGCCTTCACTGGCAGTTTACTAACGTAGCCACGCTTGTACATAGTGCTAAATGAACGACTGAGTATCATGTCTATTTTTTGTTTCCTTTATTGCTGTAATTCAAATATAACAATAAAAATTGTGATTTATACGTGGATAAATATGGTAATACAGAAATACACATATTCTTAATCGTGTATACCTCAGTGGCATATACACACACCTTCGTTCAAATGGTGAATAGGGTTGGCAACAATAGCTTATACCGCCACGCTACCTCAGTTTTTGATAGCTTTGCTTTTTCAATCTCTCTAACTAGTAATTGCAAACTTTTGGCTCAGAATGAAAGTGTTACATTGGTTTCTATTAATTGCTTGAAATTAAAATCCAAAATCGTCGATAAACACATGCAGGTTTTCAACAAATAAAAAGCAGAACTACAGTCCAAACTAGGGATGTGCCAAACCGTTATTTCCGTGTAACATGTTCCAACGTTCCCGTTCCAAATAAATAACACGTTCCAGTAACATGTTATTTTTGGAACGTGTTACTGAAAACTGTTCATCGAGACTACTTGTAACGAGGTTTCACACGTTACAAATATTTGTTATGAAATTTCGTTCGTGTGGTTGAAACGTAACGATGTATCAAATTTACTTGGTTTTTTTAAACTGAAGTTAAGTATAAATGCAACTGAAACTGTGACAGTTTTTTTTTTTAAGTTAGTAGTTAGGCTATAACACAAAGATTTATTACGAAGGTTAAAAATTGCTAATTTCCTTTTGGAATCCGAAACTGTTTAATGAGCTCACAGATGGCTTGTTTTTTACCTTTTGCTCTGTTTACAAACATTACACACACACACAAACAGATATTGTAAAACAAACACTGTTACATATTAAAACGACTGAGCACGGAGTGTTTTAAAAATATAACTGCTATGCACGTGGAACAACAAACGCGGCAGCAGTCAGAAGTAATGCAGTACAAGTAACGTCCTGACATTAAGTCGTTCCAAAAAATAACTCTGACACATGTGCAATAAGGATCTACGTGTGCGCGCATGTGTGTGTGTGTGAGAGAGAGAGAGATATGAATTGAAGACGGAGAAAGAGTTGTCCTAAGAAGGAACTGTGTGTATGCGCGTGCTGGGTTAGAACAGTTTCACGTCCCACATGAGCTATAACCAAGTCCTTATAAACGTTCCAAAAATAACAGTGTCAATTGCCAAACGTGGTACTCGAGTAACGTGTTACAAATTTATAACAGTTATTTTTAACGGTTACGTTAAATAACGCCCATCTCTAGTCCAAACCATGAATAAAATCATAATATAACCGAAATAATGTAAGTAGGTTGTCAAAACTTGATGGTCAATCCTAATGCTAGTCGAGCTCTAATAAAAAAAAAAAGCCAAAATCAAACAGCAGAAATATCGCAAATCGGAAAACCAAACACCATTAGCTTACTAAAAGGTGAAGTGAAGCGATCATGAGACAAGTGTATGAAAGGGTGAAGTTGTAGAGGATGTGTAACTTGCTCAGTTATTGATTATTGGTGGACTTGTTGCTGTGCTTGTGTTACTATCGCCAGGCACCGGATGTGATAAGAGGAGTGTTGACTGGTAATAGGTTCAGAAAATAGAAGGGGTGGAAGGCAGGGTGTACAAGATCATTACATTGTGATGTCCCTATTGCTTTGCAAATAGTGCGGGTAGCCTGTCTTCATGCGCTGTACAATGGACTTGTTACAAATCGTAACTGCTTCTGTTTGACAGATTTTTGTTATTTCTTTTTGTTTTTCATTCATATGGCATGGAAGTTACTATAAATAACCCTACAAATCACATATTCCATCATTATAGATGTTGAAACCTACTTGTAATCAGTTTTTGTAATTTTTTTTTTTTTTAATTTTTAAATTTTTCAAATTTTCTTATTCATTTAAGTTAATGTCTGCTGCACTTCTCACATTTGTAAATGAAAACAACTCTGCCAGGAAATGAGTGTAAATCATATTGATGGGAAGCCTGCAAATAGATAATATAGCTTAGTGTCTTATAGGCTGTGAGATCAGTGGAGTCTGAACCAGTAGCCCAGAGAATTTGGAACAGAAAAGTAAGTGGCTGTGGCTTTTTTGAAGAAACCGTAGAGGCATTCACTGGGAGTGATTTAGAAAAACTGAAATGAGGATGGCTGGACCAGGAATCAAATTTGGGTACTCAATTATGTGGGTTGTATTAGAAAAGTGGTCTGACCATTATATCACTCGGATTTCTTACTTCTTTTTAATATGGATTTGTATTTTTGAAATATTCTGCTGGTAATATTTCATGTTTTTTTGCATTCTAATTTTAAGGGTTGTATCTTTGAACGTGGGAAAATCGGGGCGAAGAATTTTTCGCGCCAGATCAGAACCTAGAGGCGTGGTTTGTGGCGCGAGGCTGTGGGGTTTTGACAAGCAATGGACGGAGAGTGGGGGAATTCATCTTCCCCTCTATAGGGCAGTGCGTGATGCGTGGCTGGCCAGCCACAGCCAGCGTTACAGATAGAGGTCTGCGAATCAGCATTTTTAAAATCGAATCGAATTTCGAATCAAATTCAAGATTATTCCCGAATTTCGAAGTTTTTTCGAATCGAATAATACCCAGTTTTATCTCTTATTTTTCCTAACTGATTTTTTAAAATTCAAGGAATACATAATAATATTATGCCAGTATAGGTATATGTATTGCATTTTTTTTTTTA